>PVKH010048198.1:0-10211 GCA_004027955.1 Chaetophractus vellerosus | reverse complement strand
GCGTTTTCCTTCATCGGGCTTTGATAAAAACAGAGCCATCTGGTGTTGGAGCACCGTCTTCCTTCTCAGAACAGTCTCCGCAGCCCCAGAAGCAGACACAATAACCATTGTTTTATGTGTTGACGCTGTCTTCTGTTTCTCAGCAATAGCTGCACAGACAGCAGCAATCTCATCACTTTCAAAGTCATAGTCAGGAATTGACTTTGGTGAGAAATCTGTTACTTCTGCTAATGAGTCGCTCTTTTCAATCCTCTGCGCCACTTTCTGCTGCTCCTGGAGTGTTCTTGCCCAAGAAAGGGCTTCTTTCCATATTTCAGGGTTCATTGGATAGATGTGAAGGGCTACTTGAAAACTTCAAATTGCTTCATCCAGATTGTCCTTCAGCTCTCTGTTGTCATATTGTTCTATGGTCTGTCTTCTTATCCTTTAGTTTACCCTTCCAAGTAATCTTCATTTCTTTTTAAACATATTTTTATTGAAGTAGATCATTCATACATGAATAAATATAAACAATAAGTGTGAACTTACAAAATAAACATGCATAATATCATACAGGGGTTCCATACATCACCCCTCCAAAAACACCTTGCATTGTTGTGATGCATTTGTTACAAACTATGCAAGTTCATTGTCAAAATATTACTACTAACTATAGTCCATATCTTACATTTGGTGTATTTTCCCTCAACCCACCCTATTTTTTTAAGCAAGTCAATTTTATTGATACATATTAATAAAGCATGCAATTTCTCCAAAGTGTACTATCAATGGTATTTGGTATAATCACATAGTTGCGTGTTCATTACTTCAATCATTATTAAAGCATTTTCATTATTTCAATAGTAATAGTAATAAACAAAAAACAGATAAACAAATAAGGAATTTCTTCCCCTCTCAATCTCTCTGTTCCCCCAGCTGTACATAGCTGCTATTTCTGGCTATTCTTGCACAATTATTTATTTGTTTATTAAGCAATTTTATTGAGCTATATTCACATACCATATAATCTATCCCAAGTGTATAATCAATGGCTTTTTATTTTAGCTGTTAAAAAGTCCTTTATTGTAAAATTGTAAAATAAAGTAGAAAAATAGTTTGAAAGAAATTACAAATTTTAAAAGAGAGTGTAAGGCCAGGTTAGATTTAATATAATCAATTATAAGGTATAGATAGTATAGCAACAAACATTTATAAATATAAATAGTAATTCTAATATAATAGAAATAAATTATAACATAATTCTAATTTTTATATTACATCTATAACCATTGGACATAATAATCTCTAAAAATGAACTAAATTACTGGTTTAGTTATTTAATTTCCATTTAGGTCATAATTCTTTCTGGATAATCAAATTCCTTTTCGGGAATTCTTCACATCTTATTGGAATTAATTACCTCAGATAACATTATGCCAACTCAAAATTTTATGAGGCAGAAAAACTCAAAATCTTTTTCAACAGTCGTCAACAGATCCAGGATTATTTTAATTAATGAGTATGCATAAAGAAAGAGTTAAAGAAAAATGAAGTATTCAAAAATATATTTCTTCTCCAGTCCTCCTCAATTAAAAACAAGTGTTTATTTTGTATGAAGAAACTTACAGAATATTGATCACAAGAACAATTTGCTATTGGCACTGAGTAATTATTTTTCACATACTATAATATTGTTATTTTACATTTATCTAGTCTACTCTAGCTCTTTTTTGGTTACTATTTGCATGAAATACCTTTTTCCAACCTTTCGCTTTTAACCTGATTATGTCTTTATGTCTGAGGTGAGTCTCTTGTAGACAACACAAAGATGGCTCATTTTTTTTTTTATCCATTCTATCAGTCTATGTCTTTTGGGGAATTCAATCCATTAACATTCAGTGTTATTACTGTAAAGGCATTACTTACTTCATCCATTTAGTCCTTTGGTTCTTTGTTGTCATTCTGTTCTATTGTCTATCTTCTTATCCTTTAGTTTACCATTCCTAATAATTTTCATTTCTAAACTCTTCCCCAAATCCCTCACCCTTGTTTTTTCCTTTCAGGCTGCAGCACCCCCTTTAGTATCTCCTGTAAATCTGGTCTTTTGGTAACATAGTCTATCCATTTTGTTTGTGTATGAAGACTTTGAACTCACCCTCATATTTGAAGGAGAGCTTTGCTGGGTACAGAATTCTTGGCTGGCAGTTTTTCTCTTTCAGTACCTTAAATACATCATACCACTTTCTTCTCTTCTCCATGGTTTCTGATGAGAGGTCAGCACTTAATCTTATTGAGTTTCCCTTGTATGTGATGCTTTGCTTTTCTCTTACAGCTTTCAGAATCCTCTATTGCTATTTGTCATTCTGTATAGTAGGTATATTGGGGGAGGTCTGTTAGGATTTATTCTGTTTGGGGTGTGTTGTCCTTCTTGAATATTGATATTTATGTCCTTCATAAGGGTTGGGAAGTTTTCAGTCATTATTTCCTCAAATATTCTTTCTGCCCCTTTTCCATTCTCTTCTCCTTCTCAGACCAATAATGTGAATGTTGGTGCGTTTTGCATTGTCATTCAATTTCCCTAAGACTCTGCTCCATTTTTTTCCATTCTCTTCTCTTTCTGTTCTCCTGTCTTTTCCAGCTCTGTCCTCTAAACCACTAATTCTGTCTTAGAGCAATTCAAATCTGCTCTTATGTGCCTCTAATGTATTTTAAATCTCATCCATCTGCCTTTTATTCCCATAAGGTCTGTTACTTTCCTTTGCAGGCTTTCAACTAGTTCTTTATGCTCTCCCAGTGTCATCTTAATATCCTTTATTTTTTTAGTCATATTTTCTTTAAATTATTTGAAGTGATTTAGGAAAGCTGGGTGATTAATACTTACTGATAGTATTAAATCCTGTATTAGTTCAGGATATTTAGTTTGTTCTTTGGGCTGGGCCATCTCTTCCTGTTTCCTAGTATGGCTTGTAATTTTTTGCTGATGTTGAGGCATCTGAATATGTTGGTGTATTTACGCTGGTGGCTAATTTCTCTCTCTTGCCTATTTTTTCCCCACAGCTCTTCTTTGATATTTGATTCAAATTTTTCTCAGTCTTTAAAATTGCCCAGCCTAAGTTTTCAAAATCGGGCCATGGACTCACCAATGGGGTGCAGCTTTTCTCCCAGCCATTGGATACAGAGTGCCAACAGTTTTTGTCCATGCAGTTTCCAGACTGGCCAGCAGATGGCGACAGTCAGCACACCTTTCCATGGAGGTGTTTCAGTCTTGACTTTCCTGTGTTCCTGTGTTGAATCTCTATATCAGAGATTCAAAGCAGGCTCTGCTGGCCAAATTCACTGAAGAAAAGCTCCCCAACTTCCCCTCCCTTTTCCCTTGAAACAGCTAACAGGGAGGAAGGTGTCTTTTCCCCTCTCAGTCAGCTATAGTGAGACAAGGATTTTACCCCAGCTTCATATCTTGGGGGTGGGGGAGCCCTTCCCAGCTGACACAGGAGGGGGGGTTGGTGACTCACATTTGTCTTTTCAGCTACTTTGTCTTTCTGTCCCTCACCCTCCTGGGAGTTGTGTAGCACTGTCCTGGTCTGCTGTCCCCCAAAGCAGGTCCCTTGGACAGCTTTTGGCTCTTTCTGTGTTGTTTTAGTGAGAGCATTCAGCTCTGCCTGTTAGTCCATTGCCATCTTGCCACAATCCCCTCCCCTATATTTTTGATGAAACATGTATGTAATCTAAAGCTTCTTTAAAAATAATACATATATAAATGTTAAAAAAATAATTAGGGAAATATAGGATCATATAATTTTAAAAATTTCAAGGCAATCCAAGTAGAATTTGAAAATAGGACAGATATTTTCTACATCACTAGTGAAAAAAGAAATATAAGCAACATAACAAAAACTAAGTAAAGAACAAGAAAGCATTGAGAAAAAACAACAACAGAAAACATAAGCAAGTTGACTGAGTAACCACTAACATAATAACTATGACAATAAATGTAAATAGCTTAAACTTGATATTAAGAACTAAACCTATCACTATGCTATCCCAAGATATATAACTAAAACAAAAAAGTAAAGTGTCAGAAAAAAGAAAGATAAATTAGCAAACACAACACACACAAACACACAATCAGTAAAGACATCAGAATCACAACACTTTTTATCAAAGTAGAATTTAAATCAAAAAGCCTTAATTGAAATTTAGATAAACATTGACAAAGAGAATAAATCATGAAGAAAACATAACTGTCATGAACCTTTATGTGCCACATAATATAGAATAAAAATACATAAGGCAATAATTCTTAGAAATTCAGGGAAAAATGGATAGAAATGTAATAGTAATGACAGACTCCAAGACACTGTGTTTGATTGCTCAGAAAGTCAATACTCTTACAAGTACTCCAGGTGTGTTCCAACCAGTGCAAAGTTGATCAGGACAACCATTTTGCTCATTCTAGAGGCCATATATTTTCTTAATGAAAGCATAACCATATGTGAGCTTGCTTGGCATCTACATACCATGAGTTTACACTTGGTTTATGCTGTCTGTAAACCCCATTTGCATGAGAGCGTCTAACAAATCATTCTCCCTTTATGTGAGATTTAACAACTACAGCTATAACTGTGAGCTATAAAACCCAGAAAGGTAACCTTGATGATTCAGAGAAGAAAGAAATAGTATAGGATACAAGAAATGGAACAAATTTCTTGGGAATTAGACTCTGAGATATTTCAAAGCTGTGGACCCTAGTAAAAGATCAGATGATGGAACGAAAAGGTATGGAATCCTCCAAGTTTGCTTTCATTTGCCAAGGCTGCATAATGCAAACAGAAATGAAACAGATGAGAAGAGCAGCAAGATGAGGACAAAGCTGATGGATTTACATAAGGACATATTGAATTTGCAGTTGTGACAAGTTTATCCAGTGGAGATGTTTTGCAGGTCACTGGAAATGTAGCACAAGCCTGAGTTGGCAATGCAGGTTGGAGAGTGACCAATACAAAAGTGAGTGCAAACCATATTAATCCAAGTTGTGCAGGGAGGCGGAGAGAGGATATAGGATTAGCAAAGCCTGTTGAGGTCAGATGATGGGAACACAGGACGCCAGTAAAGAAGGCTGGGCATGAAGTAGTAGGAAATGTAAATCCAGTAAAGATTTGGGATCAGGGAAATCTCTCTAATTATTAGGAAATTCTCAGTTTGAGTGCAATTTACCTCCCCAAGAGTGTGTCAGTTGTGCCTGTAGGGTAGTAACACAGAATGTATCTGCTCTCTCTTCCACATGACAGGGAGAAAAGCAGACACAACACCTGACCTTCATGCAGTTCACAGGAAGAGCAGGGAAAGCCTTTTCAGAAGACTCTCTGAGAAAACCACATTAATCATCCCAGCCTTAACTCTATAAATTCAATATTTACACAAAACCTGGATGTTGACGATCTCATTGCTACAGGAAAAGAAAATACAAAAAACTGCCAGAAAAAGAGGCCCAGGTGCTACATGGACTCACCAAATTCATATGTGAGTTCAGCCTTCTCATTTTACAGATAAAGAAACTAAGTTGCAAAGAGACAGTGTCTTTTCTAATAACATTTCCATACACTTTACAATTCCCTTATGACTATATCAATTTTGAAAGCGAGCAAACGGCACCTATGAGTAAAGTGACCTGCTCATTGTCATAAGTAAGTGAGCATGGAAGCTGAGATCTAGACCCAGTTTGTCCCTGCCACACAACTACATAACCCAGCCAAAGCAGGCTAGATGGATGGGGGGAAATTGGTAGTTAACTGCTTGAATCTATGTTCTCCAGTTCTCTTCTTTCTAGTGCTATAAGGTATCTAACGCTACAATTGTAATTATCATTGCCTTCATCTGATGAAGTGCTGTAACCACTTGATATCCCAATATTTCTACCTAAATTTGGATTCAGAAATAAAATTGTTGTCATGGGGATATGTATGAACATGCTTATTTGAATTAAAAAGTAGAATTATTTTAAAAATAAAGTTATATTCTTTCTGACAAAAAACAAATCTGATTTGGCTAATTGTTTTTCCAATTAATTTATAGGCCAACATTTTCTGTACACCAAATGAGCTGATATTCAGCTTTAGGCTTTGAAAAATACATTTCAAGAACAGAATAAGATAAAATCATTTTATCCCAAAATG
The DNA here is from genome assembly GCA_004027955.1 of Chaetophractus vellerosus. NCBI lineage: Eukaryota > Metazoa > Chordata > Mammalia > Cingulata > Chlamyphoridae > Chaetophractus > Chaetophractus vellerosus. Next base: position 4,059 of record PVKH010048198.1, on the reverse strand, counting down.
TAATAATGGAATACATATATTGAAATTAACAGGATTTCATTTCCCCCCAGCCTTCTGAGACTATCAAATTAAGCAAGAAGACTTTAACTAAAAAGTGAACTGAAAAATTAATATATCTTTTCTAAGTCATGGTAAAGACTTTTGATATATTTAGAAATTGAGGCAGTGAATTTCTTTAATAATGTATACTAATGTAAATTAGTACTTTTTTTGGTCAGACTGTTACCTTTCCTTTGCTTTTTATAAAACTGAAGTTGGATCAAAGGCCAGGGCTAGGGTGAGGCAAGTGAGGCACCTACTCTCAGGGTCATACACATACCCTCCCCTGCACTTGTACAGCCCTGCAGGTGAGACTCTACTTACTTGTCTCACCCTAGTCCTGACCATGGCACAAGTCAATTGAGATATTAGTGGACAGATTCAAGACATGTTTTGCTATTAGATCACTTTTTGATTTGTATTGTAGTGCTCAGAAGGGTTCAAAGAAATGACTGTCACTGCATAATGAAACTTCTCTTTGTGAGCAGACTTCTTTGTGTTTACATATATAAAAGTAACACATAGATATAGAATTAATGCTGAATCTGGCCTCATTCTTGTAATGTCATAGTTATCCATGGCTAAATGGGCACATTTTTAATGTAAAAGCTCTGTATTAGTTTCCTATAGCTGCTATGACAAATTACCACAAACTTAGTAACTTACAACAACACAAATTCATTATCTTACAGTTCTGGACGTCAGAAATTTAAAATGAGTCTTCTGGGGGCAAAAAACAAACAAACAACAAAAAAACCCGAAGCATACACAGGGCATCATTCCTTCTTGAGGTTTCAAGGGAGAATCCATTCCTAGCTTTTTCCAGCTTCTACTGGCTACCTACATCCCTCGGCTTGTGACCTTCTCCTCTATCTTCAAAGCACATTATTCCAACCTCTGCTTCCATTCTCACATCTCCTTTTTGTGACTTTGATCCTCTTACCTCCCTCTTCCAAGCTTCCTTGTACTACATTGATCCTACCCAGAGAATCCAGGAAAATCTCTCCACATCAGCATCCTTAAATTAATCACATCTCCAGTGTCCCTTATACCACGTAAAGGAACATATTCACAGGTTCTGGGGATGAGGACATGGGCATATTTGGGGTGGTATTATTAGGTTTACCACAAGCCCCCAACCCCCCATTTTGTTAAGAGACACATTTTATTATTTATTTATTTACCGGGAGGTCCCAGGGATCAAACCTAGTTCCCTCCATATGGATGCCCAACCATTTGAGCCACATCCGTCCCCCTAAGAGACACATTTTATATGAAATTTTAATATTAACACTTATTTAATTTTCTGTTGTTTGCATCAGTTTTGTACTAATAATAACTGTTTACTATCTCAATCCCAAAACATGAATTTTAACAATTACAATCTTGTGATGACAGGAACCTCAAATAAATGAAAAATACTGTGTGTGTGTGTGTGTTCTCATTACAGAAGTTGAGAGAATGACAATGTAACAAAATTCCAAATATAAAGATATACTATACAAAGATAAAATTTCATGGGACAGTTCAATAGATATATGAATTCAAGAGGAAAATGAAATGATGTTAAATTTCTGACTGTGAAAGAAGACTCATTCCATGTACTTTCCTTATGGATAAAGGCATGTGTCCAATCACAAGTGGTATCTAGATCCCTTTGGATATGTTAAACATGTGAATAAATATCTTAATTTAAAGTTTCAATAATTTACAATATGCCAGAAATTATATACTTTTCAGATATTTGACCATAGTATGAAAACTTTTAGATGAGACTATAAAAATGTATCATGGGCAAAATACAATTTTTCAAAATTATTTTTTAAGATAAATGCGCCAAAATCTGTAGCCTGCAGTTGTAGATCATGATAGTCATACTGAAATAATGTTCCAGGCTTGGAGAATGCCCATCAGTACAAGACATGGCTGCAAACAACATGATATGCAATCATTATGCAGCCTATATTCTCTCCCACTCTTTCTGCCTATGTGAGATTACTTATCTATAAAATAAAATAAACCCTTTGTTTCCAGGGTTGTTGTCAGTAACAAACGGGGCAATTTGTCTAAATTATTTTTCATAAAATACAATGTGCAACACAAATGATGCTTATTAGCATTAATGCTGTTTACCTTTACTTAAGCACTAGCTAGAAACAATTTTCCTCTGTACCCTCTGTTATAGAGATGAGCCTGCATCATCTTCTTATGAAGAAATTCAAAGATCGGGTAGGAAATCCTGACAAATGTTCCCCTTCTCATTAAATCATCCCCGAGGGGAGACTTCCATGGTAGACTGGTGACTGTTTACTTAGTTGCAAAAGTTCAGGTCACTGGAGAGTTTCCTTTTATACAAAGTATTTCAAAGGGGGCTTTTAAAGGTTACATTGAAATATGTCATCCTTACCCCTCAATCTTCATGCTTCTGACCTTGGAAGGACACTAATGATAGCTTTATGAAAGGAAATCTGCTGCTCTCTGGAGGTATTGGCAATAATTACTTGGGGAGAAAAGCTAATGGATTTCTCTTGGGGAGAAAAGCTAATGGTTTTCTCCCCAGGAGGAAGACTAGAGCTTCCATTCCTTGTCAGTCCTTTGGTAAATGGAATGGCCTTTCTTATGGTAATGCAGAGAGCTGTCTGAATAGGGAAATGTATTGACATTTCAGTATTATCTGAATTGCATGTTAAGAGTGGTTTTGCCAAATTAAAATGAATGGCAGGTCAAAGCAAAAATTACAAGCTCTTTCTCTATACTCACAGCACATATTAAGTGGTCTCTAATTCTGAAAGTCCAAAAATATTAGCCAGTCTAAGTGACAGAGACACACTTTCTTTCTAGGAGATGTAGGGATATGTGAAGTCTTAAATCTGCATTCCAATATTCGTTTTTGGAAAGCCACTCACTCTTGCCTCTAGAGATCTTTGCCAGTTTTTGTCATTTTCAAGTCTTGGTTAGGTCCTTACAAAGAGGGCAGCTTGGTGTATTGAAAATGGCTGGAAATGGAGTTTATGAGGCTCTAATTCCTTTTTCACCTTTTTATTTAATTTAATTTGTTTATTTAAATTTTAATATATATATATTTAAAAGATACTTAGATTATATAAATGTTACACAAAAAATAGAGATACCAATATGCCCCACTCCCCACACCTCCCAACCCTCCCACATAAACAACATCCTTCGTTAGTGTGGCACATTCATTGCAATTGGTAAACGCATCCTGGAGCATTGCCACTGAGCATGGCCCATAATTCACATTGTACTTTACGCTCTCCTTCACACAATTCTGCAGGTTATGGGAAGATATAAAATGGCCTATATCTGTTGTTGCAATGTCATTCAGGATGATTCCCAAGTCCCAAAAAAAACCCCATATTATACCTCTTTTTCCCTCTCCCTGCCCCCAGAGGCTCCAGTGGCCACTGCCTCTACATCAATGCTATAATTTCATCCATTGCTAGAATCACAATAAGTCTATAGTAGAATACCAGTAAGTCCACTCTAGTCCATAGTTCATTCCCCAGTCCTGAGGATTCTGGGATGGTGATGTCTACTCCACCTCTAATTCAGAGGAAGCTTTGATCCCATACAGCCAATGGATGGGACTCTCTTGCTTGCAGTTGCAGGCTCTCTTGTTTCCTTGGTCTGGTGGTTGTCAATCCTCACCTCCTTGTTAGTTGTCCTGGGTGAGTCCAATGAACTGGAGAGTAGGTATTGCAACTCTGCTGAGGCTCAGGGCCCAGCTGGAACATGGACAGCCCAAAGATCCCAGTCTCTGGGATATATACCTACAAAGTCCAACACCAAGTATAGGTTTAAATAGAAGGGACAGATGAGCTATGTGTAGGGAAGCCATAACTGAGTCCAACTCTTTCACTCTCAGAAACACAAACTCCAAAGTAGGGCCCACTGGCAAGGCACCAAACTCTGGAGTTATTTGCCCTGACCATAGGATCTAGGTGTCTCCAGAGCCGTCAACAGCCCCACTATTTGGGGTAGTATCCACTTCGGCAGTGT
>PVKH010048197.1:0-10225 GCA_004027955.1 Chaetophractus vellerosus | reverse complement strand
AGGAAGTCATTTGGCACTGAACAGTGCTGTTGAGTCATCACTCTTGTTCTTATACAAGACTCTATTTTTCCTCCTTTTAATTAAAAAAGGAAACATATTGGCATTACATAAATAACATCACTGGTGATGCGAAGAAAGGAAAGGAACAAAGAACGAGAAGCTGGAACAGCCCAACCCTAGCACAGCTTGTCCTTCTTAAACCACCCACAGATTACTGCTGCTGGACAGAGCCTCCTTCTGACCATGCCACGGAGTCCTGGGGCTGTGGGAGGTGCGTGGGGGGAGAGACACATTCTATATCATGGAGGAAAGAAGGGCTTCCCTGCACCCTGTACAGACAGAAATAGTGGACAGATAAGGCCATTTATCATGTGAATTGGAACTTGGATTGTCTCTGTTTTACATCATTACGATGGGTATGGAGAGAGAGCAAAGGATGGGACACAAGAAGTTGAGTTTGTGTGGTTTTTATTACTGTTTAGGAGTCAGCATGATATATCCAGTGTGAAAAGTCCCAAAGTTTTATCCCAACTTTGCCTCTGTTTTACTGTGTGACCTTGGGTCAAACCCCTCTCTACTCTCTGAGCCTTGATTTTCCTAACTATTATATGAGGGCCAACTCTGATTCTTTCCTTTGTTCGTTCAACAGACACTTTTGACCATCTACTATGTGCAAGTCATGGGCTAAATGCTTCCTTTGTGGAACTCATGACCTAGAGAAAATAGAGCCCATTCTATGAGATTTTTTGCACTTTCTAAAGGCCATAGTGAGCCAGAGACCAAAGCTACGCTCTCAGAAGAAGCTGAACTATTCTAAATCCCTGCAAGATCTCCTGTTCTGTGATTTGTTGGGAGAGCACCCTTGTCAATTCTCTTGGTCTCCAGGTAATGTTTTGAAATAGCAACCCATTAGATAAATGTTATTATAATCTTGTTAAAGACATGGAACGTTTCTAATAACAGAGTAATATGTAGAATTCCAATACATAAAACAGTGAAAGGTGAAGGTGCTCTGTTGAATTGAGACAGGGGGCTTGGAGCTTTCGGCTTGGGCTATCCCTCCCCTCCCTGCAGCAACTTCCTTGTAATCCTCAGGCACCATCAAACACGGTTTTCAAATTGCTCTGTTACCTTTATAATAGACTTGTAAAACTGAATGAAGCTTCCGAAAATAGAGACTAGGACATCTGAAGCAGGATGAAACAGAGCAGAGTACACTGTTTTCAGTCCTTGTCCCACCCTCTTGTTTCTCGAGTATGTCAGTGGAGGCACAAGTCATTTTATAGACTGTATGTTCACAGGGTCTCAAAATGAGCCAAGCACCCAAGAGCCAAATGATAGAAAATCACAAGATACCTCTCCCTAAGTCTTGGACAGTAGAACAGACATTCTTCTGGTTTAACTTTCAAATCACACACAGGAAAAGCAAAATGACAAAATGAATTCTCTACCTTAGCTTTGTTGAGAAAATAGCCAGGGAGATATTTAATGGTTATAGCTTGGAGGTATCAGAACAAACCATTTCCTATATTCTGAGTTCTTTGAGAGCAGGACTAAGGTCAACTTCAACATTGTATCCTCAAAGTACCCAGAAGAGGTGCTATAGTAAACAAACATTTGGGAAATATTGCTTATGGAATAAATGAATGACTGTGTTCATTTACAATACATCTACTATCTGTTTAAGAAATATTAAAGAAAATCACCAAATCTAGATGGTATCCACCCACAAATTCAGAAAAATTCCATTGTCATATTGTGAAACTGGGACCATGACACATTTATCTTTAAAGGTCAATATCTAGCATAGAGTCTAGCATAACAGACTGTTTTAGATCAGGTAGGCAGGTGTGGTGGTCTGTAATGCTGCTTCCTGAATTCTCCTGGCCACCTGGCCTCCAAGACAATAAAAGAGGAAATTCCCTGGCCTTGATTGGGGCCAGATGACCAAGTCTGACACATGAATTGTGAGTTGGAGTGATGAAGGACTCCCTGGCTGATTGTTCAGTGGCTGATGTAAGACTCTCCAGGACTCTTTTCCCTCTTCCAAGGTCACCAGCAATGTTCAAGAAAGTGGTTACATCATTAGGCCAGCTCCCAGAGAGAGGGTGACACAGTGAGAAAAACATGGCAAAAGAGACCCCAGACAACTCTCAATGGACAAGTAGCATGTGTAAGAAATAAATCTCTGTGGCCTAAACCACTAAGGACTTTTTAAAACCACATCATAACCTAGCTTATCCTAATTGGTATAGGTAGGCTACAATACTAATTAGATCCAAACACTTAGTGGCTTAATAAAATTAGGAGTTTAATGCTTGCTCACACAACTTTGCCAATTTGGTGAGATGGGAGTGGAGGGCATTCTGGTCCACACAGTTGTTTAAAACCCAGGACTGGGGACGGATGTGGCTCAAATGGTTGGGCATCCGTCTCCCAAATGGAGGGACCTGGGTTCAATCCCTGGGACCTCCCAGTAAAAATTTAAAAATAAATTAATTAATTTAATTAAATTAAACTGAGGATGATGGCTGTTCTGCCATATTGAACACATAGTTTTGAAGGTCATTCTGGGAGAGTCTCCTTCCCAGTCATATTCTATTACCTAGAATGTAATCACATGGTGTAGCAGTTTGGCAGTTTGATTATAGTTATGAATTCCAAAAATAAATATTGGATTATGTATGTAAACTGGTCTGTTCATGTGGGCATGATTAAGTTATGATGAGGGATTTGATTGGGCCATGTCGGTAGGGTGTTGAGCCCCGTCCCTTGGTGGGTGGATCAAATATAAAAGACATGGCAAAGGACAGAGTTGGAGTTTTTGATGTTGGAGTTCTGATGCTAAGATTTAATGCTGGAGCCCTGGGAAGTGAACAAACAGAGGAGCTTGGTCGTGAGGAAGGAGAGAAGGCCCCTGGAAAAGAGACAGCTGTTCGCCTGATAGTCTACAGCTGACCTTGTGGAGGAAACAGAAGACCTGAGCCCAGAGAGAAATGGAGCCCTGGAAAGAGGGGAACCCCAGAAGTCTGAACCCTGGCAAACATCGGCAGCTGTTTTGCTCCAACACGTGGCAACAGACTTTGGTGAAGGAAGTAACTTATGCTTTATGGCCTGGTAACTGGGGGCTTCTACCCCAAATAAATACCCTTTATGAAAACCAACTGATTTCTGGTATTTTGCATCAGCACCCCTTTGGCTGACTAATACACGTGGCCACACCTAATATCAAGGGAGGAAGGGAAATGTATAACAATGCCCAGGAAGAGGAAGAAATGGATTTTGGTAAACAGCAGTCTCTGCCAAACACGTACTCAATAAGTATGTGTTGAAAACCTGTATAATTGAACAAATATAAATGCAAATGAATGGCTATGTTGATAAGGAGAATTTATTTTTTAGTCTGCAGACAAGTGAATCATTTTACCTCGGCAGACAGGTAATAAACCATTGATGGTACCACAGTACCCTTGAAAGTCCTTTTCTCCTAATCTAGCTTATAAGTTTCTAATTTTTTTTAACCAGCCTACATTTTCATGACTTCCCTATACCTAGAGTGAAACTTAAAATAGTTAATAATCTGTGTGACATGGGCTTTTGCCCAATTGATCAGAGCAAATGCCAATTATAAACAGCTGGTCCAAGAGGCAAACCAAGAGAACATGAACTCTGCTTCTGACTCCAGCCACAGTGACCATGTTGTCCAAATCAAAGACCAGGTGCAGAACATGTGGTCCAACAAATGGCAAGGTCTAAATATTAAATCACACAAAATTTAAATTTCTTCTATTATCAAAAGAAATATAAATATATTTAATTGGGACTTCCCAGAAAAGTTCAAGATGAACGGTCAACATGGCTCATACTGTAAAGAATACTTGTGATTCCCTGAGCACATACCATACCATAAGGAAAGTAAAAACCCAAGGCTAAGGAGGGGGATAATCAGAGTAGACTTTAAGGGACAAGTAGCATTTGAGTTGGTTTGGAAAGGTAAGCCATGTTGTGACAATCAGAGACTGGTAACTGTGGGAAGGGCTTTCTAAGGCCTGCACACAAAACATTTTAGCTTTTCCTTTCTTGTGGCACTTATTCTAGACTATCTTATATTTTACTTACTTGATTATTTGTCTTATCCTCCCTACTAGCTTGTGTTATCCTTAAGGGCAAGGAAGAGCTTTATTCTCCCGTCTCTTTTTTTTCTTTTAAAGATTCACTTTCCATTTATTACACATCACCCCCTTTCTGCTTGTTCTTGCTGTGTTCATCTTTGCGTTCTTCTGTGTCCGCTTGTCTCCCCCTACCATGGGGACCTGCCAAGTCAGCTCACCACGTGGCAGCCCGCCTATTCCGGGCAGCCCGCCCCCCTCATGGGGGCCCGCCCTGCCCATGGGGGCTCGCCCTGCCTGCCGCAGCCTGCCCTCTCAAGGTGGCCTGCCTGCTTGAGGAGGCCCGGGGAACCAAACCCAGGGCCTCCCATGTGGCAAACCGGCACCCCACCAACTGGGCCACAGCTGGCCCCTCTCCCCATCTCTTTTGTTTTTCACAGTGACCTACAAATTATAGGTATCTAGTAAATATCTATAGGCTGGATAATAAAGGGTAATATCACTGAACAGTGAATTGAGCAAAATCAAAATATGGTAGCACAGTTTCATCAGGAAAAATCATAATTAGGACATCTATACTTTTAAATGTCAACCTTAGAGATCTTTGTGCTTAAGGAAGATGCAAGCACCTAAAGGAAAAAGGTCCCAGCTCATAAAAATGACCTTTAGTCAAGGAGCGTCCTACCCACCACCTACATCTACTTCTTATACCTTGGCTGTTTGCCCATTTCTGTCAGCCTTGGTCTCATGGGCACATGTTATCCCTGGACTTTGGGCTACCTTATTTGTCTTGTGTCCAAATTCACTCCCTTTCTCTATTCTCTACAAACTCAAGGCCTCACTGCTTTGCCTTTTCTTTTCCTTCTTCTTTTTACCTCTGGTTTTTTTCCACTGGTGAATGTATTTCTGTCTACCGCTGGCAGCTAGCAACTACTCTTCATCCAGCTTGGACCAACTACCTGATTCTTGTGGGGTTTCTGAAAGAATAAATTAATACTTGGTAAAATGGAATTAAGAAATGCAATTATTTCTACTATCAAAAAGGCTTTGATTTAATTATACTCTGAGTGATTTTTTTCCCCTAAAACCATCATAGAAGTAAAGGGATCCTTTTTCCTCATAGTTATGGACCTGGAATAGATCCAAGAATAAAAGGATTGAAGTAAATTGGACATACTGTGTTGAAATGTTAATAGTAAGATCACCAAGATATTAGTTTCTTGATCATTCTTATTTAAAGTTTTACCTAGTGACATACAAGAGAGACTATCCATTGCAATCTCCAAGTTTTCAGATAACAGAGAATTCCCTCTAAATGGGGGAAAGAAAACTGCTGCAATGTGCTTCTTAAAACAAGAGAAACCAAGTGGAGGTCAAAAGGTGGAGGTACATTTCCACATGAACAAGAGCAAGGCAATGACATTAGGGAAAAAAACCATCTATGCTCAAAGGACACTGGGCTCTGAGTGATCATTAGAATTTGATAAGGGGATTCAGGAGACATTGTAACCATTCCCTGAAGAAAGCCTTTGGCCTTTAGGGGCAAGAAGATATTAAATAAGACAGAGAGCACTGCTGCACTCTTGTATAAACCATAAATCTTCCACTCGTGGAATCCTGGATTCAGCTAACCTGTCCTCATTTTATAAACGACAAAATAACACTGCAAAACTCCAGAGAGCACAACTAAAATTATCAACAGGATGCAATATATGAAAATGAATCAGAGAGATTAGAACCATCTGGAAGAAAAAAGTTACGTGGGGATGTGTTTTGAATCCTTTAAAAGACTACAGAGTGTGAAAAATATTGTGTCACATAAAGTATCCATCCAATCTAAAGTGTGTATATGTGAAGTAGGAGATAACGCTTGAATTTTAAAAGAGTAAAATTGGAACCATTAAGAGTCAGTGTTTGTCAATATTTGATTCTTCATTATTTCTTTCCCTAAAGATTGATTGATCACCTACTGTGTGCCAAGCACTCAATTATGCTCTCAGAATATCAAGATGAATAAGATGTGGCTCTGCTTTTGAGGGGAAAGCTAACAGAAAAGAGAGTTATAGAAAAAATAGGCATGAGTGCATTATTGTAAGTATGGGCAATAAGAGAATCCCAATTTGCAGATATTATAATCCCAATTTGCAGATACGGAAACTTGAGGCTACATAGAGTCAATGTCTCAACCAAATTTACACAGCTAGTTAGAGGAAGAGCTGGTAGATACTTTGTACTCATTCCCCTGCATCACCCCACTGTAGTATGAGATACCTCAGATTCCTCAAGCTACTGGGCACTCAAGAAGACAAGCCTAGATGTGTGTGTCCCTGTTAAGATATTTCAGTACGATTAAGGGAACGGTAATAGAAGGAGCTTTTGAAGGTTCTCAGATGGCAACAACAAAGCCAGAACCAGTAGCTTCAGAGCACCTTGGAATTCCTGATGGATAAAAGTATTCTTTCTTTATCCTTAATGTTGTAGAGGGTTTAGACCTACAGCCGCCTCACTTTGACAAAGCACACTTTTAATCCCAGAATATATTCATTACTCGCCCTCCCCATGAGACAGAGCTAGGACATTCTATCAGTGGGGAAACTGCAGCAAACAGGTGAAGTCGCATCACTTAGAAGACCTTTGGCAGAGGTAAGATTATGTCATTAGTATCTCATAAGCCCTGGACCCCTGCGCGTAGCTTCTCACCCATGTCACTTCTTATGCGTGCTGTTTTGGAACACTGTACCTATTATTGAGTTCACGTAGATGGAGGACCCGTTTACAAGACCATGAGGCAGCCCTGTAATGATTGTCCGTAGGAAAAAAAAATCAATTTTTATCAGCAGGTGAGTTTTAACAGGGCTTAAAATTATACCATTTTAAGCAAAAGCAGCGCTAATTTCCTTTTATTTTGCTATAATAGACTTTGTGATACCATCTACCCTCCCAAAGGTCATCCTTTGCTGCAGCGCAGTTCTCTACATGGGTCATTTAGAAGCCATTTTGAACAGGCACTGCTCTGTCCATAACATACATACTTAGAGCTTTTGGTGCACTTAAATTGCATTTTGCAGCAGTCGAAGGGATCAATAGCTCTTAGACTCTTTAAGGGATGAATAATATACAAGATGGACATTTCAAGCTCTTAAGAAAATATATGCATGAAGTCGTCCAGTTTCCCCCAGTACCCAACTTTGCTGGTGACATTTATTAATGTTTTGCAGCAAACAGGAGGTGGAGTTCTCCAAAGGCTCTCATCTCTGTTCTTCCAGAAAATATTGATTTTCTTTTTTACAAGAATAAGGGTTGGGGGGTTGTGGGCTTGAAAAAACTGCTAGAAGCAAGAAAAGAAACCTCACAAAAGAATAACTTAGCTCAAAGCTGGCTTGACAAAGTAATTCTATCTAAATAGCTTTGTGCCACTTGATAGAGACAATTTCTCCTGATTTGCTCTTTGAACAATTTCATAGCCTCTATGAGAGGCACGCTTTGAGAATATTATGTTCTTAATAGTAACATAGGACTTTCTGCTACTCTTCCTACAGGCAGGAGAGGACAGCTTTACATTACTGTGGATTTGGAAAGTGATTTTAAATTCCAGTTAATTAGGGTTAATTAATTAGACATTTGGTAATAAACACTCTGAGATGCTAGACTGGGGAAAAAATAACTACTTCTTAATGGCTGCCTGAAAGAAAAGACTGGAATGTTTAGAAAGTTCAGACTGATGCAGAGAAGTAAGTGGGTACGTGATTGAATTCAAGAGATATTAGGCATTCTTTGTCCAAAAAAGGGGACAATTAATTACACCCAATTTCAATTTTACCACTGATGTTTTATAAGACTACAGACAGTAGGAGACTGAGTATGTCTGGGTGGACGAGGTACGACAGGGGCTGGAGGAAGGAGCACATCTGTTCACTTTTGCACGTTAGAGATGACTGGGTGCCAGACACCTTTGGGACTGGGGAGATAATAGTCCCCAGGAAAGGTCCCATTGCCACCTCACCTTGTTTCTGTCCTGACCTGAAATTGCAACAGGTGGTTCACACAGTCCACAAGGGGGTATTTTTCAGTTACAGCATGTTTTTTAAATTAGTTGTTCAGATTTAGAAAAGAGAAAATTTCACATGAAAATCCAGACCCACTAGTGTCTCTTGAAAGACACAGGACACCAGGCAGCATCCCTGAATGTAAACCATCTGCTGAAGCTCAGAGGCTTCAGTCTTGCCACCTCTCCACTCTGCTTTACTCATTTGTATTACTGCCCTCCCATTCCCTTAGGGGTCGAGTTTATCACAGGGGATTGACTGAGTCTCGGAAAGCCTTGGCTTAAACTATTGAGCCTGATCTTCCCATTTCCCACCTTTCACCTGGAATTTTTTGCTGACCTTTTATCAGTACCGCTGAAGACCTAGTTTCTCCTCAAGAATCCCCATGCATCCCTAAAGCCCTCTCAAATCACCAACCATTATTGATAATAACAGCCCAGTTAGAATTCCCCTTGCCTCTAACCTTGGAAGCTCTACCTGGAAGAGAACACAATGCCACCCACCCCCAAAACACACACATGCACACACCCTTGTTAACCTATAGCAAGGAAAAGGGGGCGGCTGAGCGGTGGCTATGCCTCGGTACTCCAGCGGGTCTGCTGCTCTTTGCCTAGATGGATGCTTCTTACCCATTAAGCTTCAGCATCAGGCCAACTACCTAGGAAAATCCATCCGTGACCGCTCTGTTCAACGAAGCCCCTTCCCAGGTTCTCACAATCACATATCCTTACTTAATAGTTTCATTGCATTCGGTACAAGATATAAGTACTTTTTCCATTATTTTAAGTCTTTCTCCCTAGCTAGAATGTGAGTTCAGTGAAGAAAGAGACCATGTTTGTCTTGTTCTACATTGTTTCTTTAGTGCCTGGTATAATGCCAGTTCATAGAGGGGGCTTAATAAAATTTGCTGAATTAATGACTAAAACCCTAAAGTATCGCAAATGTGAAGGACTCTTCTGGCCATTAAGAGGGAAAGCCAAAAAATATTTGTGATACAGATCGCAACCCTCAGGAACCAAACCCAAACTGAAGTGCTATCTGAGCCATTTTATCACTGTGGAAATGACGGTCTGTATCTAAGTCAGGGTCGTAGCTGAGAATAAATGACCACTGCATATTCTTACCCTGTCCAACTTACCATCAAGGGTGTACTTTCCAAAGGCAGTTAGAAAGGTTAGGGGCTCTGCCCAGAAAATGCCAACTATGAATACACTAGCTCACTGATTTTAAATGATCGTTCCCAGCCCACTCCCGTTATTTTTCCTGCGGTGTCAGCTTTGGGCTCAGTTTGTAAATCATGTAGAATGACCCAAGGTTTTTAAGACCCTCTTAACAGAATCTTTAAATAATAGATTTATCTTCCTGGAACCCAGCTTATGAAAGATATCTATATAGTGTTTTTCTGATCACATTCTTTACTATCCTGGAAACATGGTGAGAAGTTTGGGCTGTTGTTTCATTCTTAATAAATCAAAGAAATGAACGAGCCTCCGTTGTCCAAAAGTGTAATTTCCCCAAATTGAAATAACTATGCTTCTCTTTTCCCAGATCAAAAAATAAATAAATAAATAAATAGAAAGGAATTGTGAGAGTGTAGCAATTCCATCTTTTTGCTTTCAGGAAAGATTTCCTTTGAATGGCTCTAGCCCAATAGCCTTTGTCCCTTATATTAAAATTTCTAGAGGGAGACATTGCAAAATCCCCCATCCCCACCCCCAATATTTCATTCTCTTCATTGGGAGAGATGATCTCATTCTTCCAATTCAGCATGTGTTCATGGTTTTCTGGTGCCAGGTATCAACATGTTTTCCTTTGAAATTAAATGAGCAGCAAGTATCCAACGGAAGACCAAGCCTGGTGGGAACTGCAGAGCATTGACTCTCTGATGTGCTACAGGAGGACAGTCTAGAAAGCTACAAGAAGAGAAACCATGAGAGCTCTGAGGCTTCAGAGAGCCTCTTTGTACTTTGGGATTTCCTGGCTAGGCACAGGAGGTGGGGAAATGAGGAGAGGGGCTACCCTCTAACAGTGAGGATTCAGTGAAAGATCCTTGCTGTGCATAGAAGAATC
>PVKH010048196.1:0-10233 GCA_004027955.1 Chaetophractus vellerosus | reverse complement strand
AGACCTCAGCGCGCGCCCCTCGACTCAAGCCCACCCGGCGGCCGCCCCCACGGAGCGCGCGCTCAACGCCCCCAGCGCGCGAGCCGCCGGGCCCCGCGCGCCCTCACGCGCCCGCCCCGACCCTCTCCCCGCCGCGCGCGTGCTCACTCGCGAGGACACGCACACGCTGCGCTTCAGCTTGACATCCCGGCCGGCGCCGCGCGCTCCCGCGGGCGTCCTCGCCCACCCGCGGCGGCCCAGCTCCGACCCGTGCGGTGCGCGGGGGAGGGAGGGGAGGGCGGCGGTGGCCGTCCGTCTTCACTCACCGCTGAGCCGCTGCCGGCTCCGAGTGCGCGGCGTTCCGCTCTGAGGCGATGCGATGCGCGCGGTCCCCGCGTCTCTGCAGGCTGTTGAGGCGACGTTGTGGGGCGAATGAGGGGCGCCGGGGGTCACTCCCTCCCGCTTCACCTCCCAGAAACACGGGGGACCCCAGAAACTAAAAACAAAATAAACAAACTTTCCCCTCCGCCTCCCTCCCCCAAAACCACAACACAAACACTCGGGGGCCCGCCCAGAGACCCACTCTATTGGCCGCAGGGAGGATGCTTCCGGCTCTCACTGGCTGGCTTTTGTGCCAGTCTAGCTGCCGTTCCGCCCCTCCAAGTCCTCGCCGCTGCCGTCGCCCCTCATTGGTTAAATGCTTCCCGTTTGACGAGCTTGGATTGGTTGAGCTGCCTGCGCCAATCACTGGGGGACACACCCCCTCGGCATCCCAGAGGCTGCTTCCTCGGTGGCGGACCCAGCGAGGCAAAGGGGAAACTGGAGCATGATGGCGGCCGAGGTCGCTTGGCGCAACCATGGTCTTTCTTTTATTATTTTTTTAGCGCACTAGTGCCCTGAGCTCGCGCTGTTTCCCCCAAGCGCCTCTCTTCATCCAGTACTGACTAATAACGGAATCTCTAGGTGCCGGCTCCTTGACTTATTCTCTCGGAAGGGCTGAGTGTAGACTGGTTGTGCGTCATTGGCCTGGCAAGATGTCACTCCCAAGTCAAATCCGAAAACTATTGGTGGAAGAGCACGAAAGCTCGTCCAACAACAAAGCCTAATATAATTGGTTTTGACCCGACTGAGTTTTTTCCTAGTACCTTATTGGGCAAGTCAGCGCGTCAGTCAGCTGTAGATGGGCTGTGCTAAGGCAAATTGTTGGCTGGAGAGCTTGGGTCGCCTGTGGTTATGTGGCAAGTAGTTGCCGTGAATAGGGACTACCGTTTATTGCGCGCCTACTCTGTGCCAAGTTCTGTGCTGAGTTCTTTGCAGAAGGTATCTCGTTAAGTCTGTGAGTTTGACTTTATCTAAATTTTACAGATTGGAAACAGGCTCAAAAGAGGCTAGGCAATTATCCAGGGTCATCAGAGAGAAGGTAGTTGGGGGCCTAGGTCTCCCCGTCTCCAGAGCCTGCGCTCTTTTCTCTATGCAATAGTGCTCCCCTTTTAGCTCAGAATCCTACTTGTCAGCCGACCCAACCCCTTAAGAATGCTTAGTGACATTGTTGGGGACCAAATATGGAGAGATTGTGTCATTGCTTCCACTGCACCCTCCTCCCAGCCCCCAGCCCTTCCCATCCTAAAGTAAACAATCCTAGTATTTTCTGACCAGAAGCCTGTCTACATCTATGGTCATTTTCTCAGCTTTGTAAATGGACATTTCTACTATCTTGTTTGCCAAGCTCTCCCCTCCCCACCTTGGCCCCTGCCCACTCATCTCCAGCTCACTCTTTGGAGAGAGTTCTCAAGAGCCGGAAACACAGAAGAATAGAATGGAAAGAGTGGTAAAGAATAGATCACTTTAGAAATAAATGATTTGTTGCAAATGGAACAGGCTTTCAGCTCCTGGAAAGCTTCCAGGGTAGCCCCTGATGCCAAACAAGACATGTGCTGCTGGCTCACGGCCATTGGGTTCTTGCTATGTGGCAGCTTTCAGAGAAGTGGATCTGACATTCCAGCCAGGGAAGGGCAAGGATGGTTAGGGCCCACTGCCAGAGAGCCAGTCCCAGACCTCTGGGACCGAAATGATCTATAGGAGCACCGGGCTGGACTCCAACCTGCATTCTGCCTCGGGTAATTAACAACCATCCCAAATCCCTATCCTCTAGCTTCCGCAGGGATCACCGCCCTTGGTTTGCTTTCCTGATCCAAGCTGTTGTGTAATCTCATTGGCACTGCTTTAATAGTGAAACAACCACTGAAACAGAGTAATAATGCTCAACACTTAGAGCCTTTCTGCAGAGGAAGACAAGGCATTTCACAAACATCAATTAAGATTAAATGGCAGGTATTCCTAGGGCAACTGCTGGCAGAACAGAAGAAAGATCATGAGATGTAAATTCTAATGAAGGACCTGACAACCTGGATTCTTACAACTCCATGCACACACCTCACACCAGCATTCCAGTATGAGGCTTCTGAACCAGAAAACATACTGTATAAAAAATGTTTGTGGTCCAAAGCCGTTCTTATCTCCATAGTTTGTTTTTGTTCCTCTGTTTTAATCCTTAATCTAATGCTTGGTTTTATAGTTAGTTGTTGGACACCTCTGTCTCCCCAACTCAATTTTAAGTTCTTTGAAAACAGATGGTGTTGTTTCATCCTTGTATCCCTTCTAGTGCTCTGATCACAAAATGCCCCCAATAGACAATCATCCAGTAAATATTGAGCATGTCAGGCACTTTCTTAAGGTGCAAGGGCTACAACGATGAATGAAATACCTCCTCTGTTTTCAGGGACCTCTCCTCTAGCGGGGGTGACCAAGAAGTGTAGGGATAAAGTACCGTGGAAGCATGCGAAAAGAGAAAGGCACTCAATCTTGGAGAGACAGGAATGGTATCCCAGAGGAAGTGACATTTACATGGAGAACCAATTGTAGTTAGTTGGCAAGAGGCTGGTGATGTGGAAGTGACCTGCAACATATTGCTCCCTGGGGTGGGGAACAGGGCAGGAGTAGCCAGGAGGGGTCAAAGCCTACTCTTCCTGGAATCTTTGTCTCAGATGCCTTCAGCCATCTTTCCACTCCACCTCGCGGTGCTGTCCCTCTCTGGGAGAAAGCAGAAGCCTAAAACTCTCATGTTTGCTGACTTGAGAATAGAAAAATAAGTTCCAAATAAAGTTGCTGCTTTTCTGGTCATAAAAGTAACACTGAGTTTAAAAATTCAGACACTACAGAAAGTTATAAAGAAAGTAAAAGCTTCCCATAATCCCACTACTAGAGCCAACCACTGTTTAGGAAAACTTCTTCCCAGACTCTTTCATGAACAGACCCACATGTGGAATTCTTCTTCCAGTGGACAGTGGGATATGGTTCAGGGTTTTGCCTGTGCTCCAGGAGCCCTCAATGCTCAGAATTGCAGCTTTGGATGACTCCTGTCCTCCCTGCCCACACTTGTTGGAAGGAAGCCAATAAATTAATCAGCTATTTATTGTGGAGGATGACGGTTTCAAATTCCTGCCACAGTAAATGACAAATTGCCACCTGTTATAGGACATTTGCACTTACTCAGCATAGTGCAAATGTGGAGTTGGTGAAGGTAGGGGTGGGGTGGGGAGTCCGCAGTGCTCATCACACACTGCCTGTGTTAGTTTCCCGGGCTGCTCAAGCAAATACTGTACAATGGTTTGGCTTAAACAAGAGGGAATTTATTAATGATTTTGAGGCTTTAAAAAGTCCAAATTGGGCCAGCTGTAGCCCAATAGGGCACCAGTTCCCGGGCCTCCTCAAGCGGGCAGACCGCCTTGAGCAGGCAAGCCGCCTCAGGCAGGGCAAGCCGCTGTGGGCAGGGCAAGCGCCCGCAAGCAGGGCAAGCCGCTGCGAGCAGGCAGGTTGCGGCGCAGTGAGCTGACTAGGCGGGTCCCCGCAGCGGGGGGAGACAAGCAGACACAGAAGAACGCAAAGATGAACACAGCAAGAACAACCAGAAAGGGGGGGATATGTAATAAATAAAAAATAAATCTTAAAAAAAAAAAGTCCAAATTAAGGCATCATCAAAGCAATGCTTTCTTCCCAATAACAGGAGTCCTGGGACTGGCTGCCAGCATTCCTTTGTCCTTGGCTCCTCTGTCACATGGCAATGCACATGGTGGCCTCTCCCGGCCTCTCTGTTCTCTTCTGGGTTCCACTGAATTCCAGCTTATGGCTGTTACCTTTCTCTATGTCTGAATTTCTTTCTGCTTGTAAAGGACTCCAGTAATAGGATTAAGACCCATCCTGACTGAGGTGGGCCACACCTTAACTGAAGTAACCTCACCAAAAGGTCCTACTTACAATGGGTTCACACTCATAGGAATGGATTAAGTTTAACAGCATGTTTTCCTGGGGTACATACATCTCCAAACCACCACACTGCCCAAGGGCTTAGAGCTGTGCTGTGATCAATCCATCCCCTGAAAAGGGGACCCAGGTCAGAGAATGATATGCTAGGGTGCTCTCACATGCTCTCTTTCTTGTTTCCTCTCTGTGTGCAACTTGGGGACATTTTTGTTGTTTTTTGGGTTGGTGGTTCTAATCCACCCAGCTCTGAGACTAAAAAGACTTGCTAAGCCCTGCACACTTGTAGGCAGGCCAAGTGCACTTTGTTCTTGGAGTGCTATACTATTCTTAGAGCTCTATATGTAATGTTCTATACAGTTGGCTTTTTGCTGACAGGGAAGGCAGATTTAATGAGTGATAGCTATCTTGGATGACTGTCAAAAGTGTTCTGAGCCATCCCCAAGCAACAGGCCTTTCCTTTTTTCCCTTGTGAGATTTTTCTGTGATCTCTGCCCTTGCCTGGACAAAGTCCAATGCAATGGGAATTTCTCTGAACAATTCTGCAATGCCCCACAAGCTTGGGAGGGTGTAGCCAGCTGGATCTGCTCCAGCACAGAGAACTTCCTCTACCCCTCACTCTGGCCTCTCATGGCTGTGAGGTGGAAGTGTTGGTAAAGCATACTTCAATTCCCAAAGCTTTTAACAAGGGGAAGATCCCTAAACCAAAAGACAGCTGACAGCTGATAGGGCTCACTGGGGGTAAGGCAGTAGGCGTGGCCATAGCCAAAGGCCAAATCAGCAGGGGAGGGGAACTCACTGAAGGGTGCTAATTACAGAAGACATGCTCATAAGCATTTATTACAAGTCTGGTAGTATTTATTTGTGCAACAAAGCCCTTGTGACAGACGCTACACCACTTCTAAGTCACCCCTTGATGTTTATGACCATGCTTCCTGGAAAGCTTCTTAGTTAAGCAGCAAACATTGGGCTCCTCCTAGGGACTGGCTACACTGGGACACTTCCAGGGAAGTTCACAAGAGATCCAGGAGATGCCAATAGCTATCATTTTGTGAACTCTTGCTGTGTGTCACACACTCTGCTAAGGACTTTAGCAGTTAATCTTCACAGCAACCAAGGTTGTCCCCATTTTCATGGTAGGGAAACGGAGGAGGCATTGAATGGCTAATTGACTTGCCCAAGGCCAGCACAGGTAGTAACCCAGCAGCGGAACTCAGGCCAGCTCTTATCCGTGCTGCTCTACGGCCCCTGAGAGGTCTACCTCAAGGACTCTACAATGCAGCTGGGGAAACAACCAGTCACCCTCATAGCCTTTATTACCTCAATCCTGTCCTCTGCATCCCTACAGACTCAGGACAAGAGCTGTGCCTCTTCCTGCCTAAGTTACCACCTCTGGTGGTCTTTCCTCCGAATCCTAACCCAGATCTGGTTCTTCTCCCACGCTTCAAATTGCTTCCCACCCCCCCTCCCCGCTCTTCCTTTGTTCCTTTGCTCCCCGTTTCCTTCTCAGCATCTTAAATAAAGACCTGTGGCTACCTCCGCTGCCATCAATGCTCCCTCATTCCTTAAACCTGGCTCCCAGCCCTAACGCTCCACTGGAACTCATTTCTCTAAGCTCACCCATGACCTCCTTGTGGCCAGGATCCCAGACACTTTCTCAGTCCTTGTTTCCATGACTTCACCACTGTGTTTTGCTCTGAGATTCTTCTCTTGACTTCTCAAAATAGCCAGCTTTCCTCCTACTTCTACAACTGTTCACGCTCTTTTTCTAATAAGTGCTCTCTCTAAGCTCCTTCAAAGGAGTCTGTCTGCCCTTCTCTCCTTATGTCTTCCAGGGGCAGGGGCTGAGGTGTTATCCTCCCTTCACTTCTAAGATTCCCATTTTCACCTCTCCATCCGCAGCCTTCATTCTGCAGGCCGCATGCTGTGTGACTGTGCAAGTCAGGCAAATGATGTGAGATCGTTTCCTCATTTCTAAAATGAGTACATTGAATTAGATTTGTTATTCTAGACTATAAGATAATTATAAAACAGAACATTTTTAAGCACATACTCTGTACCAGGCAGGAACTGCTACGTAATTTGTGGGGCCCAGTACAAAATGAAAGTGTGGGGCCCCTTGCTTAGAAATTATTAAAAACTGAAGATGTCATCAGCACAGGATTAAGCCAAATGCAGGACCCTTCACCTTCTGAGCAGGGGCTCTGTGGGACTGCACAGGTCATAAGCCCATGAAGCCAGACCTAGTGACTTTATATGTATTAGTTTATTCAATCCTCACAACAACCTCACAAAGTAGATACAGGGGAGGAAACTGAGGCAGAGAGAAGTTAAGAAAGTGCCCGTGGTTATACAGTTTGTAATTGGTGGAGCTGAGAAAAATAACTCCTGCCTCTTAGGGTTGTTGAGAGCCTCACACCATGAAGGCCCCGGGATTGGTGCCTGGTGAACTTCCTGGTGGCTCCTCGGCTGGGCCATGCCCGTTCCTTCCTTGGGGAGTTTGTCCATGCAGTTTTTGCTGCCTAGAATGCCCCTTCCTGCCTTTCTGGGTTCCCAAGTCTATGTTTTCTTCAAAGCTGAGTTCAAGCCCCTCCTCTTCTAAGGGGCTTCTGGACAAAGATGGCACACACACCCCCACACACACACACCCTGTTTTTCTCAATACCATTGTGTGGAGTCAGACCCACCCCAGATGGGCCATGGGGATTATTTACAGCTTTAGGAGTGCCCACTTCTAAATGGTTTGAAGGAAAATGTCTTTCAACCTCTCATCACAACCTTAAAGAAGCCTATTACAGTCTGTCTCACTCACTAGACCTTGAGGGCAGATGATATGTCTAAGTCTTTGCTATGTCCCTGATGCCTGTGCTTATGGTTCTCCTAAAAGACAAAGTTCTGTCTAGGCTCTGGACCTTTTCCTGGAATGCTTTGCTCCTTTCCCTCCTTCCCCCATTGAGTGAATCAGCTCAGAGGCCACCGCCTCCTCCAGGAAGCCTTCCTTGACCACCACTCCCAGGTTGAATATCTCCTCTGCACTCCCACACCCCTTGTGTTTCCCCATCATCATGTTTGCCTTCTGGTGTCTTTCTGACTTGCTTATGAACATGATCACGGCAGAGACCAGTTCTGCCTTATAGTGCCCAGGACACAGTAGGTTCTCAATAAGCTTGTTTGAACAAATGACTGAATGAATGAATAAAAGTAAACATTAAATAAATATTGGTCAAACTGCAGACTCTCATACGCCTCTCAGCATAGGGCTAGGCACCTGATACTTACTTACGTAAACTTATGAAATGGGTGAAAACCAATGACAGCTCCAGAATTTCTATTAAAGAGAGGGCTTAGTGGCAACAGTCTGGCTTGGAGTAGGGAAAGACCAATGGATTCCTCTCCATGGAACAGTGACAAAGAATCCCAGGTGTGACAGCTGAATTAGTGCTGGGAGTGGAAGCTCAGAGAAGCCATGTCCTAGGCCAGGGGTCGGCAAACTAGGGCCTGTGAGCCAAATCCGGCTACTGCCTGTTTTAGCATGACCCCGCAGGCTAAGAATGATTTTTACATTTTTTAATGGTTGAAAAAAAAATCAAAAGAAGACTATTTTGGTGACACATGAAAGTGGTCTGAAGTTCACATTTCATGTCCATAAATTAAGTTTCAGTGGTTTGTTTACATATTGTCCATGGCTGCTTTAGTGCTACAACAGCAGTAGTTGCGACAGAGACCCCAAAGCCCAGCATATTTGCTATCTAGCCCTTTATAGAAAACGTCTGCCGGCCCCTGGCTGCAGCCATCCGACCGCGTCGGGGGCAGCTCTCTTGCTCAGAGGAGGGAGACCTGCCGCTGAGCGGCCACGCGGTGTCAGCCTTTCACCACAGTGCCTTCAGCTCTTCCGAAGGAGCCAAGCCCTGAAACCGCCCGCGCTGGGCTCTGGGCCCCAGTCCTACGCTGGAGCTCCTCTCCGGGGGCCGGAGGCGGTGGTCAGGGCCAGAGCAAAAGGCTACGCGCAAACCTGGAGGAGGGCTTGGAGTCTGGGCTGGCTTGGCAGGTCAAGTGGCTTGGTGCGGGGTTGGCAGGCTTCTGGGACAGGTCCTGTTTCTTTGGCTTAGGCTTTATTTGTGCTTTATATACAAAGGACTCTTGAAATAAACAAATGATTTTTTTTTGTTTCACCCAAAACTCTCAAGAAAAGTTATGAGTGGGGACTTTCGCACAGCCGGGTGAGGTGGCAGCCGTCTTTCACCCACGGAACCCACACACCCACACGGAGAAGAGCGCCTCGGGCAGGTTTTCTCCACCTTACATTCAAAACCCGGCCTTAAAACTTGCTCCAGATGGACGGGCATTTAAGCCTGTGCCAATTCCACACCATGGACGCGGCTAATCCGGGGAGGGAGCAAGGGAGAGGGTCCAGGGGAGGACGACCCAAGAGGGAAATAGTAAACCACCTAAGGCACACCACGCGACCACTCCCCCAACCTCGGGAGGGCGCTGCCTGGCTCATCCCCATTTTCCATACGAGGAAACTGAAGTTCCGGAAATGGAATAGCTTACTGGGGTCATTTAGCTCTTCAGTGGCAGGGTCAGGATTCCAGCCTGAATCTCCCCCTTCTGAAACCTGTCCTCCCTCCCGACCACCTTGAAACCAGGAGCTCCACCAGGGTGGGGACCTCTCACCTTTTGTCCCCAGGCCTAGCACCCAGAAAAATATCCATTGAACAAACAAATGGTTACAGCCTGCCAGCACTGCTGGGCAAGTGCCTCTCCCTGTCCAATCACCCAACGTCCAAGAGGCTTCCAGAAGGAGGTGAGCCAGAAGGTCAAAGCTGCTTGCAGGAAGTAGGGAATCACGTGGCACAATTCTTAGCTCACTATGGGCTCTTTCCTCCTTGCTTGGGTGCTGTGGGCACACTGCCTGCTCCCTGCTTCTACCTCCATTCCTCCCCTAGTTTCCCACGCACTTGCTGACTTCTGGGGCAGATCTACCCACTCTCCTTCTAGGACATCTGTTCCTGGAGCTGCCTTCTAGAGCCTGTAGACTTTCTGTCACTTTTCTGGATGAAAACTTGTTTCCAGCTGGTTGTCACCTGGAGAGGCCACACGGTGTGGGAAAGGGCTCAAGGAGGGTCTGGGTAACTGGCTGTAGCCCTTCCCATGACGTGTTGGGTGACTTTGGACCAATTTTCTCACTGCAGGCCAGGTTCCTCCTACCCTGTTTTCTGTGTTAGCCTGCAGAGGGCCATCCCCGAGCAGCCAGAGAGACTGCGAGACCTGGTTCCACCCAGTCTGAAGGGCCTGAGAGATGAAAAGTTTCCCCAGGAAAGGATTAGGTCAGGAGGGTGTTTTGATAAACCCAGCTCTTAAAAGATTAATAGTAGAGGGCAGAATCCCACCCAATTTTCATGTACTGTCTCAGAAGCTGGGAACAAGATCAAAAGGGCCACAACCAATTCTGGAACCTCTGATACCTCCTAATTCTATCAGCCAGGTTTATTATCTGTACTGTGTGACTGCCAAGTTTTCAATCATTTAATAAATAGGTATTGGGCAGATATGTGCACACAGCCATGGACAAGGCAGACAAGGCCGCTGGCCTCACAAAGCCTCTGTGCTGATACAGCAATTTTTCGGCCCACACCTACCACCCCCTGCCCCTCTCCCCGAATGTGAGCATCCTGCACGCTCTCAATCTTGGTTTGGCTCAGCTCACTTGAGCCCAGGGTTCCTGCTCTGTACCAAACCTCCTGCCACTGGAGCAGCAGTGCTGACAAGTGACAGCTGCTGGGTCCTCAGGGCAAGAAGGAATGATCACCGAGCACCACCAGATGATAAACTGTACCCATGGCTCAAAGCAGGGCTAATTAGCGGCTGAGGGGGTTTGCCAATGCTCACCCAGAATGTGATCATGACATTCAAGGTAGCGATTCCTGCCTGGCC
>PVKH010048195.1:0-10221 GCA_004027955.1 Chaetophractus vellerosus | reverse complement strand
GTCATAGTGGCTCGTCCTGAGAGAGGGAGCCACAGGGGTTGCAAGCCGGCAGGCCTTCGCACCCCACCCACGAGGTCCCCCGAGCCTCACTGCCCCCTCGGGTGCCCCAGCAACCTGCCGTCCCTACCAGCAACCACAGGCAGGCACGAGCTTGCGAGTCTCTATTCGCCTTTTGAGCTGCTCTGGGGACACCAAAGGCCCAGAGGGACTCCCCAGGAAGGGGTCCCCACCTCCTTCAGGCCCGGGGCTAGCAGAGGCTGGCTCTTCTGTGAGCATTGGGGTTCAGAAATTCCATTGCACGTGGCCTCTGCTGCAAGCTGGAGACCCCAGTCCTGGGCTCTTTTCACAATAAATGCCTCCATAAAGCAGCCCTTAATAAAGGCTAGTGTCCCACTGGCCATGTCCAGCCCAAATCTAAAGACCCGCCCTCAGTTGGGAGTGGTGGGCCCTGCTCTCACAGCAGGGCATCGGGGCGTGCCCGGCCACCTCTGAGATCTCCCAGTAAACGCCTCCATCCCACATCTTGTAGGTGAAGTCCACATGCCGAGGGGCACAGCAGGGTCTCATACTTCATGACTTTTGAGGGGATCCCTTCCTCCATAAAAAGCATTAAAATCACTTAATAGATTTTCATGGACCTTCAAAATTTTTTTCTGATATAAAAAAAAAAATTAAACATTTTCTTTGACCCTAAGTGTTTGTTTTTTCCCTCTTCTAATTTTAAAAGAAAGTTAAATATTTTCATGGGCTCCTCAAAATACACAGGGTCCCCGACACTGTGCCTCCAGTGCCTGGCGGGGAAGTTAGCCCTGGCACTCTGGCTCCAAGCCCTGGTAGGGTCAGGGGTAGGGATCCCAAGTCTGTGGCCAGAAACTAGGAGTGGGCTTGGGGGACCTGGGAGAGGGGGACAGATCTATGGGCTGCTGTAGGGCCTGCTGGAGAAGATGCTCACATTCCCAGCAGCCCTCGGTCCTGGGCTCCATCCCTGCCGCAGGCCTACGGCTCTAGATGGGAGGGAGCACATGAGACGTGCAGAGCTTTCTAGACAGCTGCAGTGGGCGTGCACCAGGCCAGGGCCACAGCAGCTCTGGGTCCCCAGCAAAACATCCCTGAAAAGCACAAAAGGTGAGCAACTAGATGCAATGGCAGCCTGCAAGAGAAGCACCTGCAGGCGCTGCCCACGGGACAGACGGGTGCCAGCTCTCCACGTAACTGTGCCATACTCCCAAGGGCAACCTCAAGGAGGCCAATGAGCAGAAGCCTCCGGACTGCCATGGAAAAAGCCCCCTCCTCGTGCCACCCCAGGCCCCTGCCTGGCTGCGTGGGCCTGGAGTGGGCAGGAGTGGGCACAGAGTGTGGACCTTGGCCTGCTGGGTGTCGTCACACTTCTGTGGCTGTGCAGCCTCCATTTCTGGAGAGATGTTGTGGATGGATGAGTAGCCTTGAGTTCCAGAGGTGACAGGTCCCCAAGCCCCCTACCTCACCCTACCGCCAGCCAGGCATGGGGTCCTGCCTGGTCCCTCTGGGTCCCCTAGCCAAAGCTCCCACACATTGGTGGCAGCTGCTCATGGTCAGGTGGAGGCAGAGGTCCTGGAAATTAAGATTTCCACCATCGCTGTCCTGGAAATAAGCTCCCCTTAGACAGCCCAGCTGATGGGAACACAGCCCAGTTCACGACAGCCAGGATCTGAGGCTCACCTTCTAGGCGCTAGGAAATATGCCGAAAGCCTGCAGGGTCCCGCCACTCCCTGCACCCCCACCCCGGGCAGTGTGTCCTG
This sequence comes from Chaetophractus vellerosus, assembly GCA_004027955.1. Lineage (NCBI taxonomy): Eukaryota > Metazoa > Chordata > Mammalia > Cingulata > Chlamyphoridae > Chaetophractus > Chaetophractus vellerosus. The sequence continues at coordinate 8,443 of PVKH010048195.1, read as the reverse complement.
GTACTGACCCCATTTTAAAGACAAGGAAACTGAGACCTGGAGAGACTGGAGCAGGGCGTGAGCTCAGGCCGTGTGGCTCCAAGCTGCGCTCTGGGTGATGATGCCCCGTCCCCTCCCCTTGTTACCCATCTGCCCTGGAGAACTCGGGGCGTGGTGGCATTTGGTCTCAAGATGGCAGACAAGCCACAGGGGAAGCTCGGGGCACCCCATATTTCTTCAAATCATCCAATTCCCCAGAAAGAGGCCCCAAAGAACCATTCCACGCTTGAAGCCAGAGCTACAGCAACCTCATTCACTGATCCCATGCGGCTGAGCTAAAAATAGCTCAAGCCCTACAACATTTTGAGAAAGTGCCTTGAAATGTCAGGGGAGGCAGCACAAACTTCTCCAGGAAGTGCTTCCTTCCTCTTGTCACGCCCCCGCCGCATTGGCTAAGTGGCAGCAAGAGTGTGTACTGCTTAGCAAGCCCAGGTCCTTGGCTTCCTCCTGCCACCAGGCAGCTATGTGACCTGGGCAGGTCAGAAACTGCATTGGGCCCCACTTTTCTATAAAATGGGGTAGAGAGAAAAGGATCTAGAAAATTCCTAAGGGTTCTCCAGGCTGTGTGCATAACTGGCAACATCACCTCATCATCACTGGACGTTTCTAGATCCATGTGGCCAAAATACTTGGAGAACTCTGTGCAGGGGCAGACATGGATGGCCATCTATGCACAAAGCTGCAGTGGGCAGGGGTCCCACCTGTCTTCAGAGGCTTTCTCTGCCCCACCGAGGGAGGCCTGGCCATTTCCTGCAGCCAGCCCTGTGGGGAGCAGCTCAGAGCAGCCAGCCACCGGCTTTCCCTGCAGTTGCTGGAAGTGTGCCCTGTCTGTCGGGCCTCTTCTTTGCTCACACCAGATACCCCAATGGGATGGGATGAGAAGGCATCCAGGAGTCAGAAGGTGGGAAGGCAGTGGCAGAGCCAGGAGCTGGTCAGCCCCACGGATGGGAGACTTGGTCACCCAGGAAAAGTGCCGGCTGGCAGGAGGGCACAGCAAGCTCCTCAGTGGAGCACCCACACAGTGGGAGGTTTGGAGGCTGTGGTCTGTGTGGGTGAGGAGGCTGCAGGCCCTGGAAGGTGGGGAAGCCGTGGTCTGTGGCAGGCGGGGAGGCCATGGTCCCATCATTCCAGAGAGCCCCAGATGGAGGCTCAGTCGGAGCAGAGGGGTCAAGGACGCTGCCAAGTCCCAAAGAAGTCTTCTGGTCCACAGTGGCTGGTGGTCTCATCTTCTGCCATGTCACATTTCTCTGCTGATCCTGCCCTGGGCCCACCTGCACAAGCCACGCACATTCATAACGGGGCAAAAATGAGCCAGGCCGTTTTTGTTCATGCAACACTACCCCTGGCAGGCTGAAAACTCCAAACTCCAAACACTTGGGGAACGTCAGCCCTGCCTCCACTGAGGACGGTGGGCCCAGAAATGGGACCCAGCAGAATCGGAAATGTGGAGGATCCACCCTGGGTCCTTGCTCTGTGGGCCTCAGTTTCCTCAGTGTGGTGGGTGAGATAAGGCCTGAAAATGGGTGTGCCCTGGGGCCTGCCTGGCCATATATCTCTCTAATGGGCACTGCCTCTAGGGAGCTCTTAGTGGAGCTTTGAAGGGCTTCCCGAAGCTCTGGGACCATGGCATCTGTGCCAGCCTGGGCTTGGGCTGGAGGGCAGAGGCGGCTTCGCCAGTGCTGAAGGCCTTCCACAGGGCCCAGCCTTCCCACCTCGCCTGGATTGCACAACCCACTCCTGGGAGCACCTGCTGCTCACTTCCTGTGGCCCATTCACGTAGCTGCCTGGAGCCTTCCAACGGGGTCCCCTTCTGGCAGCAAAGAGCAGCCTACCGTGTAGGCAGGACTCTGATGTCCAAAACATCTTCCTGTGATCCCACGACACTCCTGGACCTCTGCTATCCCAGGACCTCTCAGTAGCTGGTAGACAGTGAGGGCAGGTGGGGAAACTGAGTCCAGGTGAGCTGAGCTGAGGCCATGAGCAGGGGCTTTGAGGTCCTGGATCCCCCAGACTGTTACTGAATACCTCTGGGGCTCAGACTCCTTCCTTAAAACCCAGAGACGACTATATTTTCCTTACAGGCTTGTTGCATTCTGGAGGAAAAGTGCTTATGCCTGGTACCCTCTAAATCCTAGGTTATTCTAGAAAAGATGGCTACATTCTCATTGAGAGCTCAGGTTGCCCAAAGCCACCCAGGGATCTGTGGCCACCACTCCTATCCATCTCAAGGTCTATTGCACAAACCAACCCTTGCCAGGCCCATCCAGATTCCACTGGGCTCGGAGCTGTGGCACAGGATTTGTTTTAAAATATTTCAGGTTATCAAACATCGTCTGCCAAATGAGGGCCTTGTCCTGCTTCCTGCCATCAGAGGACCCCTTCCAAAGTGGCACTGAAGCCCTCCTCCCTGCCTTTATGGCCCCCGCCTGCAGCCTCGCCAGCCCTCCAGCTCACAGAACCCTCGGGGAGCTGCTAACTTGGGCCTGGGCCCAGCGGCAGGGACAAGAGGGTCCCACCAGCATGGTCACCCCAGAACCTGGCTGGCCAGGCACTCTTGGGCCTGCAGAGGGAGGGGCTGGGGACACAGGGCCAGCCAGGGCACTTGCAAGTATCCATCCGGCTTGGTCTTGGAGGGGCTGGACAGAGTTTATTTTTAATTATTTCGGGTGGAAACACTGAGGCTTCCTCTTTGCTGGCGGTTTCCAGCAGGTTAACCCTTTCCTCTCTCTAGGCGACTCCTGCCAGAACAAAACCAGGAATGCCTGCTGCCCATGGCCCTCAGAAATGCAGCCTTGTGATCCAGGAGGCCTCTGGGCAGAACATTCAGGAACAAGCCCAAGGACAGCCTGAGCCCATTCATAGCAAGGTGGGGCTGCAGCTGGGCAAGGGTGGAAGGCCCAGGGTGGGGGACCTGGCGCCAGCCCCAGCCCCCAACGCGTAGGCCTTCCCACCTCAGCCTCCTCATCTGTAAAATGGGCCGGGGTGGGGTGGGGTGGGGTGGGGGTGTCAGTGCTTCTCAAACTTTTAACACATTTTTAAAGCAGTAGAACTTTACCATCCCTGCCTGGGGGAGTCGTACTGGAACCCCGATACAGATGAGGGAGTTTCTCTGGTTGAATTAGTTCAGTCCCCCTAATTGCCCTGAACAGAACTGGGGCTCGGGGTCCACAGCCTGAGGACCCCTGAATCCCTCTGTCCTGGGCTCTGACTCCTCAGTAGACATGAACTTCTCCTGCTGGCACCAGGCTCCTGTCCCAGCATGACTGCTGGCCACACCCCTTGAGGCAGCTCCAATTAAAAACCTACTGGGCTGACTTAAATCTATGCAGAAACAAAAAGGATGGGGAGTAACACCGGCCCAAGGCACAGTGGTTGAGAGTGAGGGCAAGGAAGCTCAACTCCCGCAGGTCAAATGCTGTCTCTGCCACTTACCCGCTGTGTGGCCTTAGGCAAGTTACTTGACCTCTCTGGTAAACAAGGATAATAGATCAGTTACTCATCTGATGTGGTAATTGTGAGGGTTAAACCAGCTAAACAGGCCATGGCAGAGCAGGTGCTGTGTCTGCTTGCCGTCACAATTAGTGTTTTCCCAAAACAGGAGGGAGGGACTATGACATTTTGCAGGTGAGGACACTGAGGCACAGAGAGACGAAGCCCCCAGCCACGCAGCTGAGCTGGGTCCAAGCCGGGCAGCCAGGTCCCAGAGGCTGTGCGCTTTACCACTTAGCTACGAGGACTCGACAGGCACATCTCCTACAGGAATCATCCAGACGGAGTCCACAGCACACGAGAAGACATCCAGTTCTGGGAGAGTCTTTATTTGGAACAATTTGTAGGACCTCGTTGTTCCTTTTTACAATCAGGTCAATGAGGTCTGTCCAAGGCAAAGCCACCGCCACTGGCAGCACCAGGCTGCAGTGCGTGGTGGCCCTCACTGCCACCCAGTCAGAAATGACCTCACCAAACCAGTCGGCAGCGGGCAGGGGAGGGACGCGTCCACCGCGGGTTCACGCGGCTCACCGGACCTGCCCTGGCCTCACTGGGCCTCATGGCACCCTGCGAGGCGGGCGCGGTCACCGCATTCGCCTCAGCGGTCAAGCAGCCCCTGCAGGGTCCCACGCTGGCTGGGAGAGTTCACCCCCTGCTGCCGAGCCCAAAGCCCAGGCCTTTCCCGTTGCAGCATCTGACAGGTCGGTGCTGCCCCCTGCCTGCCGTCGGCCCTCTTCACAGTCTGCTCGGTTTAGGTGGAATTCAAACAAGATTTAAAGGAAAAGGAAAAGCCACCCTGCCACAGTGGAGGAAGGAGGCCCAGGCCCCGCGGAGGGGATTTCCCCACCCAGGACTTGTCTCAGGAAAGCTGGTGATGCCAGGGCCCGGGCAGCGGCTAGCCCAGCAGCTCGCCCGCTTCTCGCCTCCCTGGGATGTCTGCTGCAGCCAAGCCCCTGCTCTGGCTGGCCCAGACCCCGGCCCTTCAGCCCCAAGGCCTGCCCTTGGGGACACAGCTCCACGTCCAGCCCTGCAGGCCCTGTGCCCAGGCCGGGGGGAGGCACTGACCAGGGCAGGCACATCCCTGCTGACCGGGTACTCCCGACTCTTGGGGCAGCCCTGAGCCACCTCTGCAGCCCCTCATGCCACATCCCTCAGCAGCGCATATCACCGAACCCTCCTTGGCAGCCCCCAAGGGCCCCCGGCCACAAAGTCTGTGCCCAGTGCTGGGCGGGGGACCCACTGGACTGGGGGGCCCTCCAGGCCCCTTTGTCTCATTCATCTGATGGACAGGACTGAGCTGCGTTTGGGGGGCACTCTGGGTGGGTAGGGTGGGTGGCGGGTGCATCCACCGGCCTGGGGTGGGTACTGGGGACCAGCCCACCCCTTCTTCCTCATGCAGGAGGCCCTGGTATTTCCAACTATGCCCTATTTAAATAACACGGAAAACTTTCCTCCCCAGGCACCTACCCTTCCAGTTGAGGCTGGAGCCCGTGCTGGGCAGCCTTCTGTCCAGGCGGCAGTGGCAGTCCCCAGGCCATGAGGAGCAAGACAAATCTTAAGCAATTAAACTTGGGTGGATTCTCCCTCTTGCCCAGCCAAACCTGGAAGCTTCTGACCCACGACCACCATTTCTCCACGTACCAAGGGACCGTGCTGGGAGCAGGTCTTGGGGCGTGATCTCTGGGGTAAAGTTTCAAAGCAGGTGCTCGGCCCGGCCTGTGACCCCCGGACACTGGAGGGGCCAGGCAGGCAACTAGACCCTCACTGGGCCCTGCACACATGCTAGTCACAGAACCAGGCTTTCCTGCAGCCATGTACTTACTGAGTTCCTACTGTACTGTAGGGGCCAGGGATACCAAGGAGAATAAGACCAAACAATGCTCCATTTTACAGAGCAGGAAACTGAGGCTCAGAGAGGCCTCCCAGCTGGTAAGTGGCAGCGCCAGGGTTCCTCTCTATCCCCGGAGCCCACGCTCTCACTCAGAGGCCCAGACACGCTCCCAGCTGCCCACCACAAAGGGCCCCTGGCCCCGGCTTTTCCATACCACATGGCTAAGTCTTCATCAGGGCATCAGAACAAGAGGAGCAGACATGCCAGCCACTGCGCTGGGACCTCCTTCCCGCTGGGGCAGCCCGCGGCTAGTCTGCGTCCTTGCCGGAAAACAGAGAGAACACCTGGCCTACGGTGAGGCTCAGGTGAGAACCACCAACGCTGAAAGGCCTCTCCTGAGAAGAGACCATTGGTCCCCGATTTAACACGCGCAAGGCCTCGCGGGATAACAAACTTGGTGAAGACCCGGTCTCAGATTCTAAACACCACTTTCCACTGAAAGGAACCGGGGCTCCTTGGAGAAATGGCAGAGCCTGGGGCTGAGGAAAGGGCAGAAAAAGAGCTGGAAACATCTTTCTGTGCCAGAAAGCGAGGGCGGGCTTGAGGAACGGCGGGGACGTGACAGCGGGACACAGAAGCCAGCCTGCAGCGGCTGCCGCTGCCACACTGGGGACAAGAGGAGAATCAAGACATTGGATGCGACTAACAGATTGTGACCCACTGAACAAAACAGCAAGTTGAGTCGACACTGATGTGAGTAAATAAACGGGGGAGAAGAAAAATTTCTTCCTGACAGTGAATGCCAATAACAAAGTAAGAGGAAAGGAGGGATGATTTGGCAGCCATTGTGGAGATAATTACTTCAGACAAGAAACACCAATGGATGTTAAACACTACTGGATGAAAGTAGGGTGGGCAATGGGACTTTACAGAGCCAGAGTCCCTTTCCACAAACACGAAACACAAAGGGGAAGACATGCCTTCACAAAAGCTCACGGCAGCCGCTCTCTGCAAAGTGGGTGATGTGAACGTCTCCAATACTGGGATAAACCAATCCCGCGCATCCCCTTGCACCGTGGAACACACCAACCCTTCTGGGATATGCTGGCCCGAAAGGCACGCTCTGAGTCACATCGTGGGGAAAGAGCAGACAAGCCCAAACTGAGGGACACGCTCCAAAATGACTGGCCTGCAACCTTCACAACCATCAGTGTCGTGAAGGTTGAGGGGAAGCCGGGGACTGAGGGCATCTGGAGACAGGACAGCACAGAGCTGCGTGTGGCTGCACATTGATCTTCCTCGCTATAAACAGGGGAAAGCCAAGGGGGGGGCTCTCGCTGGCAGGGGGCATACGGAATTTCTTTGGGCTGCTCTTAAAACTTTTCAGAGTCACTGGAGAATAAGGCCGTGAGAGCTCCAAGGAGTGCCAAGTAACCTTTCTGGAGCAGGTGTCCTGGGTTAAATGGAGACGGAGCTGGCATGGAAACCACATGGCCTCGGGAAAGTTGTGCTGCCGCTCTCCGCTTCCACGTGGAGCCAGGCGGTCCCCTAAAGGCCTTCCAGCTGGGAGGACTCTGGGAATTCCATCACCGGGAAGGCCTGGAAGAGCCAGCTGGATCCTATGAGCCAAGGAAGAGGGGGAGGGGGAGGCAGACGGCACAGAGGGTTGGCGGCGAGGGGGGTGGAGGCCGGGTGCAGCAGGGCTGTGCCCCTCGGGGGCGGCCTCAGGGGAGGCTGGGCGGCACGGTGCCCTGCCCCCAGGACAAGGGCGAGCACGGCTCTCAGGCCTCTCTTCCTGGAGAAGGTGCCAGAGGGAAAAGGGAAAAGGGCACTGGCAAGGCTGGTGTGTGGCCGCGCCACCTGCCGTCATCCTTGGTCTGCCAAGAGAGTCGACTCCCGCGCCTCCACGTCCCGAGCCTGCCGCACTGACCGCGTCCAAGCTGAGGCAGAACCCACAGTGTGCCCCAGTCTAGGTGGTGCATGTATACCTGTGTGAGCAGGCGCAGGGGTGGGGCCTGCAGGTGTGTGTGGGAGTGTATTGTGGGGGACCTGGGTGTGAATGTGAGTGTGAATAAAGGGATCTGGGTGTGCCCGTGTGTACACGTGGGATGTGAATGAGCATGTGTGTCTGCGTGTGAGAGTGTGCCATGGGGGACCTGGGTGTTTGAGTACATGCCTATGTATAAGTGTGTCATGGGAGACCTGGGTGTGAGAGCTTATGTGTGTGTACACACGGGACCTGGGTGTAAGTGTGAGGGTGTGCATGACTGCGAGACTGTGCCATGGGGGACCTGGGCGTGAGCACCCCTCAATCTGGAAGTCAGGCTCCCTCGCCCCAGCAGAAAGCAAAGGTGAGGGGAAAGGCAAAATGGAAGTTCATCATAAAAGACCTGGAAAGCCATACAGACTAGGGAAGCAGGAAGGCGAGCAGAGAAGCCAAGGAGAGGGGACCCCAGCCTGGCCAGTCCCAGTGCCTTCCCCCGGGAGGCTCAGTGGCTGACACTGACCCCCTGTCCAGCCCTGTCCTGGTCCCCAGGCCTCCTCGGACCCTCCTGTGAGCACACCCCAGGGTGGCCTGGGCCCTGAAGCAAGGGGAGCCTCGAGCCCACCCTCCCGAGACCAGCTCTCTCCACGGAGGACCGACTCAACCTCATGTTTCCGAGGGCCAGCGATCTGCCCAGGACACATCCCAACCCACGGTCTTCCCTGCAGCCCGTGGCCTGCAGGCCACAAGCTCAGAGAAACAGCCCTGGGCCTCCACTCCACGCTGGAGCAGCTCGGACCCAGCCCTCAGGCGAATGCCCTTCCACAAGCCAAAAGGTGTGTGTGTGTGCAAGATGGTGTGTGGGGCCTGGGTGTGAATCTAGTGTACACGCGTGTGCAAGCTGATGGGGGAGCCTGGGTGTGAGTGTGGGTGTGTGCATGATGTGCAAACCAGTATATGGGACCTGGGTGCGTATATCTATGTGAGTACATGCAAGTTGGTGTGTGGCACCTGGGTGCATGGGTGGATGCGTGCCACCTGAGTGTGAACGCGTGTGTGCATGTATGTACAAGCTAGTGTGTGGGGCTTGAGGGTGACTG
>PVKH010048194.1:0-10222 GCA_004027955.1 Chaetophractus vellerosus | reverse complement strand
ATGAGGGAGATTACTTAGGGAGGAAAGCATTGTGAAAGAGGGACCTGGGTATCTTGGAGGGGGGTGTCAGAGAAAGTCTGCTGGGGGTGGGTGGTGGTGACATGTATGAGGCGTGATGGGGCAGCAGGGGGATTCCATGTGGAGGGAACAGCATGTTCAAGCTCTGAGTGTCGGGAAGGAACATGGCATGTTTGAGGAGCTGAGGGGGCCAGAGCGGCCTGAGCTCAGAGACCCCAGGGGGGAAGTATGGTTCACAGGGCGGAACATGCGTGTGGAGAGTTTCAATCCTTTACCTCACAGCCAGGGGAAACCATGAACCTCCTGTTCTTCATCAGGAGACTGACTGAATCAAATTTGCCTTTGGGAAGGATTCTCTCAGGCTACATACAAAAGGCCTTGAGTTTGTTTGAAGAGTCCAAAGGAAAACGAGGCCAGTAACACACTTGGGACCAAAACTTGCCCTTCTCTGTGTGGGGAGTTCCCTGCTTCAACTCATTAGCCTAAGAGCAACGAAGAGCAGTGTGAGGGAGCAAGGCCTTTAGCTGTTATTTATAAAAGAAACTTTTTTTCCCTAGCAATTAATCCTAAGGGAAATGAGTTACCTGACTCCTTAGAAAAAGGGCATTGGCTGTTTGGATAATAAAAAACTAAAACCAAAGGAAAGAGCTACCAGGAGATAAGTTATAGTTAGATATATGGGAGAAATTCAGAAATGATGAGTGGTAAAAATGGACAGCTGCAGGTAGCCTTAAAGTCCCTTTTTATCCTTGATAATCTCTTGTTTTATATCTTCAAAAGAGTTTGGGAAAATTTCTTCAGGTGTTCATTCTCTCCCCCCACCCCCATGGGCTTACAATTATAACTGAAAGCATACATTTCAATTTAGTAAAAATACTTAACTGGGATATCTCATCCTTGGGCTGAGTTCAGGCAAGGAACCCAGTGTTAACCCAGTTAGCCCACAAATTAATTACCACCCCCCTGAAAGCCTTACTTTTTCCGTTATAAAAATACATGTCCACCTTACGGCTAGCAATTTGAATATTTGTTTCTCCCTGGTTTTAAAAAGAGAGTTCACTTTCCTTGAACAGGACAGAAAGGAAACCCGAGGACTGTCCTAATCGAGGGTGTGGGGTGAGGTTTTCTGGCCCCCGTGTTGTGTGGCCGTGAGGCTGACTCTGCTGCTGGGCTCGGCAGGTCCCCTTCCTCCCTCCCCACTCCAGGGCGCCTGGTGCTGAGGTGAAGAGCCCGACCTTCTCCAGCCTCCAAGCAAAATCCTAAGGCCTGTTTGTACAAAACACGGTTAAATTCCAGCCTTTTCTTACCAGGTACTTGGCATTAGCAGTGTGTTCTGGTGATCACCATAAGGCTGGTACCTGCTCAGCTCAGTGAACCCCCAGGCTTGGACAACGTAACCCCTGAGATCTGGCACTCTAAGGTTCTATGAGGAAAAACCTACGGAGCCTGTGTAGTATTGGAGTCGCCATGCAGCTTGCTTGCTTTTTTGATCTTCACAAGAATGTAAGATCATCAGAAAGTACAAAAAAATTAAAGAAGGGAACAATGGTGAAGAAAAGACCCATACAGGAAGTTGCTTTTGAATTGGACATTAAAGAACAGGCAGGATTTGGCTGCTGGAGACAAGGGAGGAGAGCTTTTGGCTTTTATAATGGGAAATTTATTAGGGTAAAAGCTTACAGTTCCAAAGCTATGAAATGTTCAAATCAAGGCACCATCAGGGATGCTTTCTCATCAAAGTCAGGTACTGGTGATCCCAGCGTCCTGCCACATGGCAATCAGGCAAGCTGGGTGTGCCAGCCTCGCTCTCTTTTCTCCTTGATCTCAGCTGTGGCTCATCAGTCATCTTCCCCTGGGCCTTGGCCCCTTGAGCTTTCCGGATCTTCTCCTCTAAAGCTCAGCTGTGGACGAACCTGAGGTCCTTTCTCTCTCATGGCCAGATCAAATATGGCAGCTTCTTTTCTCTCTCTCTCTATATCAGACCCAGCAGAGACCCACCCAAGCTGGCTCATGCTGCACTGATGTAGTCCAGTCAAAAGGCCCTACACCCACAGGAATGGATTATTCAAAAAATAACATTTTTCTTTTTGGTATTCATAAAAGAACTTCAAACTGCCACAGAGGGTTAGCATTATTAGCACTGAGGCAAGGAGCGAAAACCCAGAACATTCCGTGGAGCCACAGAAGGGATTGGGTAAAATACATTCATTTGATTGTTCTCAGCTAGGGCCTCTTTTGCCCCCTAAACCTTTAGGGGACATTTGGCAATGTCTGAAGATATATTTGGTTGTCACAATGGGGAGGCGAGCACTCTGGCCTCTAGTGGGTAGAGCCCAAGGATGCTGCTAAAGACCCCGTAATGCATAGGATAGCACCCCACAACAAAGACGTACCCGGCCCCAAATGCCGGTAGTACTGAAGCTGAGAAACGCTGCACTAGTGGTGGTTATGTTTGGAGGGAGCAGAACGCCTTCTTGTATTCCTCTTTTCCTCAGGTTACCAAAAGTGTTAGCAACCCCAAGGTATTTCTAAGCACAGGAAGACAAGGATGTACTTTGTTACCCAGTAAATCTGGGCTCTTGTAGTCTGATTCTATTAGTTACCCTTGGTCATAGCTCTTACATTTGGGTCCAATATCTGTTGCTTTAGGTCTTTTCAAGAGAGCTGAGGAGACATAAGTGAAAAAAGTTTGAAAATGTTCTACAAGAAATTTTTTAAAAAAGCCCTGTTGAGCAGTTTATATATTCTCCTGTCAACGTATATTCTCCTTGGGTTCTTTTCAGTGTGAAGCAATACTGAAAAATTGTCACTTCAATTTCAAATGGGTTGGCAACTGTTGCTCAAATGAAAGGAAATACATAAAACTAACCAAAGGAAACTGCCCAGGGCCCTGGTGCCTTTTCCCCTCCACTCCAAAGGCAGCTTCTAACGGGAAGCCCGCGGCGAAGGCTTAGTCTCAGGCCAGGCGCCAACTCAGGCTCGCACTTTGACCCTTCACGGTTGTCTATTTGGAGGCAAATAAATAGAATAATAGAAAAAGCTCAAGACTGAGTCATAGGATGGTTCCCCCCACCCTCCACTCAGTCTTCCCCAGGCACAAGCTGCTACCTCGGGCGGGTCAGTTTAAGTATCAGTGACTGTGTTGCTTTGTACTACAAGTGATAATGTTGCCCGAAATTATTTTGAAATTTTCTAATGGCTGGACAACTGGTTTCACCCTCTTAAACTATCAGTAGGGTTTTCCTTATTTATTTCATGCGGAAAATAAAGTGCATTCAAATCAGATGTGACTTGCTGTCCTTGAATTCTGGAAAATAGAGGCACTTCGGGGGATTCCTTCTTATGCCGTCTTTCTCCTGTCTCCAGGTGCCGGAAAGCCTCTTTCTCCTTTCAGGGGCGCAGCATCCCCAGGTGTTCTGGTGGTTCTAAAGGCAGTAAAGGCAGGCACCAGTCACTCAGTCCATGTTCCGTTTTAACTGGGGAAAATCAGGTCAGTGTGCACTGGCAAAATAATTAGAAATTCCTGGACAAGGAGTAAAATGTTGGTATTCGGCGACTGGTCCCATGTGGGTCTTGCGGACAGGGCAGGAACAAACTTAGTGCATTCACATTTCCTTCTCTTGGCACATTCTGTTGGGTGGCCACCACCGTGATGTGGGGAATAATGAGGTCCCTTGGAATTCCGCATTTTCTGAAGTGAAACTGCTTTGTCATGCGTGTGGAAAACTATACTGAGAGGAGTGATTCGATCAACATTGTCCTCAGTTGGAACCAGAATTATTCTAGTAGTTTTCAACCTCCGCTTCACATTAAGCAAGGAGCTTTTTAAGCAGCATACCAGATCATTTCAATGAGACCATCCAGGGCTGGGACCCAGAAATCTGTATTTTGAAAGATCTCTATGGGATACCAGTTTGCAGCCAAGATCGAGAAGAGCTGTTCTCATGAAATGTTTATCAGGTGCCTGGTCCATGTTCTGTTTGTACTTTATCGAGCTGTAAACTCTTGCCCATTTCATCTTTCTGGTATTTCTTTTTTTTCCAGCTAATTTTAACAAATGTGGAGGCGAATAAACATGTTTGTGCAATATGCATATCTAGTAACAGCAGTCATCAAAACAGATTCAAGATGGCCCACCTGTCAGGAATTTTATTGAGGGGATTCTTATGTTTTGAGAGAATTTGGACAAGAAATCATCTAATATTCTGTCTCAACACATAAGAATCAGCAATTTAGACTTCAGTCAGTGAGACTAAAATTAACCTGTGTCTTTAAGCTGGCAACATGGCAAACATGGAGTAATGTGATTTTTATATCTTCATGTCCTTAATAATAAAAAAAAAATCTTGTTTTTAAGCTATTTTTTGGCTCTTCACTTTGTAACCAATTTACTCCAGTCAAATAAAATCACATCACTTTTTAAAAAAATTTACATCTGTTCAAAATTAATTTGATACAGTAATACTTCAACTGATGTCTCAGTTCCCTGTTGTCCACACACAACGTTCTTGTATTTTATGTAATTTTTCTGTTCATTCCTATTTAGATGCATATAGAATTGATTCCTAAAAATCCACAAATTAACACTTCTTTCTACATGGCAAACATATTTGAGCAACTTTTCATCAAATGTGGTTTAAATTTGGAGTAGTCTTTCTTATTGTTGAGCTTTAGAAATTTGGAGCATAGCAGAAGTGCTGTCAATCAAGGCCAGCTTAAGCTAGTGCTTTGTGTTTTTCCACGGGACCTTCCCTTATTAAATTAATCTTCAAACCCCACTGCCCTGCCAGAGTTGGTATGTGTTGGAGAGCACCCACCTCTAGCTGGATCCATTGCCCAAAGACTTGGAGCTGCCATGTCTGGGACCCTGTAAACTCCTCTCTCAAAAGTGTGCCTTGGCTCCAAGCATGAGGTTAAAGCTCACGCCTCCTTTCTCTCTCAAACGTTGCCATCTCTTTTCCGTACTCTTTCAGATCCAGAAGAACTAAATGTTCTGCCATGCACCTGCCACGAATGTTCCTTGCTTCGCCACAAGCACGGGTTCTTATGAGGTCCCTTCTGAGAAGGAAACTAGAACTGAAGTTCTTTTACGTTGGAGCCAGAAGGTCTTTAGACCAACTCCCAGGATTTCTCTTGGTCCTGTGCATACAGGAACATCCCCAACTAGAGTCAATACAGAGAATGAGAAGTGATTTGGGATTAGTTGTATTGGTTTTTGTTGTTGTTGTTGTTGTTTTTAAAGAAGTTCTCTTTCTGGTGCCATGCAGACTTCCTGGCCCCCTGACTTCAAAAGGTCTTGGGAGAAGATGCAGTCTGGGTGAGACATGCTAGAAGTCTTAACAAATGGATGCATTTCAACTCCTCGGTGCTTTTTGAAGTGATCATTCGTTTGTTTGGCACTAAAACAAAGTTTGACAAAGCACTGTGGTGGGAGCAGCAGGTGGGTGGGTGTAAATGGGGAAAGAATGGCAGGATAAGGAAGGCAGGTCGTGGCTCCACTCACAGCTCATTCCTGCAGAGGAGATGGCGAAAGGAACCCCAGTCCTACGGTTCACCAGAAGCAAGATACAGACAGAAAGAACTAGCTGCTAATCTTACCTTACACTCCATTTCTCTTTTGCCTTTTCGTGAATTTCTAGGCTTTTGACAAGTCTTAGGCCTCTTCTTTGCTTAACCTTAACATTTCTAACGAAGCTGCTCGCTAGGGCAGCTAGATTTACTGACTTTTTCCCCCCTCAGTGTCATGTGCAATATGAAACAAATGTCATCAGAAGAAAGCTACTTTAAAAGTGGCTTTCTGAATGGTGTAGCCATTTTGGAAAAGTTTGAGAGTTTCTTATGAAGTTAAACATATGCTTATCATACAACTCAGCAATTCCACCCCCAAGTATTTACTCAAGTGAAATGAAGCCTGTGTTCACTCAAAAATCTGTGTGTAAATGTTTTTAGCGGCTCCTTCTATTATATTCAAAATCTCCAAAAAAAATTGGAAACAATTCAAAGGCCTCTAATCCGAGGAACACACAAACAAGCTGTGCTAATAAAATGGAGTACTACTCAGCAGTGAAAAGGAATGTGCTCCTCCTGACGCACTCAGGAATGTGAATGAATCTCAGATGAGTTCTGCTAAGTGAAAAAAGCCAAACTCAGAGAAGCCACCTACTGCCAATTCCATTAATGTGACCTTCCTGCAGAGGAGAATCACGGGAGCAGAAAACAAGTCAGGCATTGCCAAGGGCTGGAGAGGAAACAGTTAACTGTAAAGGGGGGAACAGGGCGATTGTGCATCTTCCCCAGTAGTGATACAACTGTTCTATATCTTGATTAGGATAGTTGTTGCTGGCTATGCATTTATCAAATCTTGTCTAACTGTGTATTTAAAAGGGGAATTTTATTGTATGTGAATCATGCCTTTACATAGAAAAAGAAAAGAATCGGGGCCGGAGGGAAGCAGCAGCCGTCTGAGCAAGGCAGGGGCCTGTACCCAGTGCTGCCCACGCTGGACATCAGAAATGTGGCTGCCGAAGCCAAGTGGGTTCAGTCCTCCAGGCGATGGCCTCTAACCTTTAACTTAGGCTTTTATGAATGGCTCACAAAGACAAAGGCACCCTAATGAAATGAGAACTATGCAGTCAATTTAAGGATAATGTACGCAAGCCTCTGCAGGGGTTGCCTGGTCTCCATTCCCTTTCTCCTTGCTTTCAAATTCTGCCACTCTTTGTCTATGTTGATCATATTGTGTTACTCTATATTCAATATTCCAAGTATCAAATGCATTAGGTAAGATGCTTTGTGAATAGCCTTGGGAATGCAGGGCACTCTTTGACCTTGTCCTGCCCTATAACCTGTACCTTGCCCAGTCCACTCCTTTCCAGGTTTTGCCTGAAGCCTATGGCAAAGTAGATAGAAATGTATTAATCACCACCTTTTTGACTAGAAGAGTCAACTTCCTGGAGGTATAAGCTGAAAAGTCTCTTCTCACCTCCAAGTGAGAGAAAGCATGGATCCCACAAGACTTGTCTGACGAGGTGAGACGTCTCCTCTGGCTGCAGGGTGATAGAGGTGTTCCTGTGAACCCATTTCATGAACGCTCCACTAATAAGACTTCAGATTTAACTTTTCTTCTTCAAAAATAGGCATTAAAGGTTAAAGGTTCATTTTCTTGGAATCCGTGTGTAGAGGTGGAGTTGGTAACCAGTTCCTTGACCGAGACCTCCTATAGCGCCCTCCCCAAGGCATCCTCAGGTGCCAGCAAGGTCACCTCCAAGGGGGAGGGTCTCTGAGCTCCTTCTTGGTGGACTGCAGCAAAGCCGGCTCCAACATGCTGCTGGCCGGGGTCCACGGGACCACCATCCTCTGCGAAGAACTCTTCATGAAGGCTCTGCTCCTTGCTTTGTTGTGTCTCATTGTGTTTTTCTTCTTGTGTCTCTTGTTGTGTCAGCTTGTGTCAGCTTGCTGTGCCTGCCCGTTGCGCCAACTCGCTGTCTTCTTTGAGAGGCCATGGGAACTGAACCACGGACCTCTCGTGCTAGGCGGGAGCCCAGTCACTTGAACCACATCTGCTTCCCTATAGCCATGTTTTCTAAAATCTGTTTCAGTCACTCTGAGGAAATTCTCCAGTGGTGAGCAATACCCCACTTGCCAAAGATTCCCACGTCTTTTTTTTTTTTTAACCAGCACTAGCCCTTGTTTTTAACATGCTCCAGCCATTTGTCAGTCTAGTGACTCTTACCAAAACATTTAAACCACCTCAGGTGGGGCCATGCATTAGTGCCCTTGTAAGCTGGGGCCATGTCAGCCTTTTAACAGCCTCCACCACCCCCGGTCAGCTTTGTGGGTCACTTTCTCTGGAAAATATTATAGATAAAAAAGAGCAAAACTCCTGCTGACCTTTGACCTGAAAGGTAGGGAATTGTTGAGGAGAGGGAGAAGGCAGCAGCTCGTCAGTGATATTTTACCATGGGGCAGAAAAAGTGATTGCTGTTTAGTTGACAGTGGCAGTCTACTTGGATCCTGACCACACACCATTCAAGGCTGTTTTAGAAAGCAGTTGTGCAGGTGCAAAATTCCAAGAGGGGTGCAGGGCATTTTGCATGCCTTCCTGCAGCCCCGAGCTGGCTTTGGATAAAGCTAAAGAGCTGTCACCTGAGTGTGGACCCCAGATTGTAGTGTGGTCTCTGCAGATAAGCCTCCCTGACTTGCTGCTTCATCCCAGAGAAGTGGCCACCGTTGCGGTGGGCACCCCGCCAGAGCAGGGGCTGTGCGTGTGCCCCTCAGCAGGGTGCAGCCGTGGGGGGCGGGGGGCGGCAAGGAACCTACTTATTAGAAACTGGAGCGGCCTGAAACCTAATATGATACGAGCACAGGCATCGTAAGCTGGGACGTGAACATGAAACTGGAATCAATTGCCAAATTGTAAATTGTATCTAATAACTTATTAAATAAAATGTTTGCTCCATAAAAAAAATTAAGATGAAAAAACTTTTGGAAGGAAGTTTGTGAAAATCTGTTATTGGTTTGGACCCAATTTTTAGCACGCCCCGTTTGTGCAGTAGAATTCTACTACAGTTTATTTAAACATGCACTCCATTTCTCTAATGCTTGGCATTAGCAGTTGATTTCCTTTAAGTGTGACTTATTGAGTAAAGAGGGGTTTTGTGGTACAACTCTGAGCTTCAATTCCAGATCTTCAGTTTACTTCAATTAAAGTTTATGACAGCCACTCCAATTTGTAGTAACAATAGTACGATATCCTCATTTTCTGTCTGGGAAGGCGTGGCACTTGGATTTAATATGTGGCAAAAATAGGAAGCTCTTAGAAGTGCCTTGGTTTTTCACTGCAGTTTTGACCAAATTATGTCAACTAAAATAGCAAGAACAGAAGAGCAGTATAAATGTCATGGCAGTGAGCTGGCTTATGGGGCAAAAGTTAGGGCTGGGGAGCACAGACACGCTAACTCCCGTCTTCAAGTCATCGCGTTCTGAAGGGAGCACAGATGCCAGAGAGGTCGGAGTTCATGCTCAGGAAAGCTCTACTGGGATTCAGCTTTAGGTTCCTGCCCTCTAAGTGTTGTCCCAAGACCTATGGGATGCCCTGTCTCCTCATCCAGGTTGCTTATCTATATTTTGTGAAGTTTGAAAGTGAGTGAAGTTAATCCAAACAAGCTTGCCCAAGCAAAGTAAATTGTTTTGACTGATTTACATATTTTGACATTTCCCAAAAAGTAGTGTGATATAAAGCTGTTTTAGGATGTTAAGAAATAACTGTTTTTTTTCTTCCTTAAGGTGTTTTTATTGGAAGCATTGTCAAATAATCCATAGCAAAGTCTGTGCTGTACCATATCACATGGGTTTAATCATGTTACCCAAAAAACCCACTCCATATTAGATTATTCTAGCATCTCAGAGAATCAATCTGTAATAACAGGAAATCTGGGACCTCTTCTATTTAGTCTTCTTCTAACAACAATTGGTTCCAGCATCACAAGGCAAAGAAAAAACATAAAATTTGTGGCAGTCACAATAATTCTGCCTTGGCTAGATTAAACTTACTAGCAAACTGATTGGAGGGTTGATTTGATGCTGCAAGGCATTTGAAAAAAGCACACTGACTCACTGTTATGAGCTTCATGGTTTCTTTTCATGCTCAGTAACTGTGAAAATGCCAGCTGCATGCCAAGGTACTGTCAAGTCCATTTCATTTTTGTTTTCCTCCTCGGATACCACCTCTGCACAAACAACCATTGCAAAGACCCCTTTTGGTGTCAATCTTAGACCATTCTGAAAAGGATGTAGGGTGTCACTGGGTCTCTCTCGAAGTCTAGAGAGAGAGCCTTGTCCAGTGCTAGACAACACTTGCAACTGGCTTGTTAGAACCCAGATTGCTGAGGTTTCCAATTCTGTAGATCTGGAGTAGAGCCCGAGATTTGTATTTCTAACAAATTTCCAGGCACGGGACCACACTTTGAGAAACACTCTTCTACATGAATCAGAGATAAAATATATTAAGAGATTAAAGCAACCTCGTTTGAGCCCCTCCTGTCTCTACTGAAACCCATTTCATCCATTAAAATTCATTTATTCATTCATTTTAAAATCTAGTGAGACTGCTATATGCATAGATATTTTTAAAAATCCCTGTCATCAAAGACCTTTAAAAAGTGAAAATCACATGCAAGCAGAAGTTATATTACAATACCAATAC
>PVKH010048193.1:0-10221 GCA_004027955.1 Chaetophractus vellerosus | reverse complement strand
AGTTGGGAGAACTGTGGGACCAGGTGCTGCCCCCCTTCCCCACCTAGGTCAGTGATGATGTGTGTAAGCTGCTGAAGTGCTTTGCACTCTGTGCCAACTTTCAGGGCTTAAGAAATATGGCTCCTGCATTACCTTCACCTTCCAAATTTCAAAATGTCTTTTGTGGCCAATGCTCACCCAGAACCATATGGGACAGGGAATTCCGGGAAATGTGGCTATAGCTTAGCTAGGTCGATACAGCACAAGCCACCATAATACTGAGAAGCTGAGATCTTCCACATCCAGGCCCCTCAGGCCCACCTGCTAAAGAGAGCTCAGCAAATGTCAACCGCAGCGTGATGCAGTCATCCCCATCAACACCTGTCAGGAGACTGCAAGGGTCAGGGAAGCAGGGACTGTGTGCGTTTCTTCCACTCTGTACTCCTGTGTGTACCTAGAAGGTGCTGAGTAAATACTGGTTGAAGGAATCCATGCCAGAGATAATCAGAACAAACTCTGATCTTTGTTGAATGTTCAGCCCACTCAATTGTGATTTTGCATCAGTCTACGAATTAATGTGTTTCTTGAGCACCTATTATGAGCAAAGCACTGGACTGGAGACTTAGGAAAATGAAAAGAAGTAGAAAAAGCCAACATGCTCTCAAAGTCATAACCGTTCGGTGTAAGAGTTGACACGGATTCATCTAGAGCTAAGTAAGATCTCGGTATTACATTTGGCAAATTCCAGGGAGTGCTGATAAATACTGTTAATAATCCCAAGGAGCTAGAGATCCTTCTGGATAGTTTCAGGGAAGGCTTGGCAGAAGAAGTGAGACTTCAAATGGAGAGGGGGGCTACGAGGAAGACATGAGCCAAGGGCAGAAGTCAGAGTTCACAAGGCCCATGTGGGGCAGCAGGAAGGCCCTGACACGGCCGATTTTGTGTAGAGGATGAGAAGACAGAAAGTTGAGTTTACATCAAGGGTGCTATGAGGATGAAATCCCTCCGCTGCCCGAGCTCTCCCAGCGTGGTCAATGGGAAGCCATGCTCCTATTGATCTCCACTGGTGATTGAAAACAGCTAGCACTCACTAAGCATTTACGTTATGCCAGGCACAGCACTAGGAGCTTTACACCCCCACTTTGCTTAACCCCAAACGAACCATTACGTCATTATTATCTGCATTTATGGATGTGGGGTCTGAAGCTTAGAGAGAAGACGTTCCGTGGCCAAGTTCACCCAGCTGGGAAGTGGCCGAGCTGGGATCTGAATCCCTGCCAGGGTGGTGCCTGCTCTGCACCTGCACAGGGGGGCGTCCAGCTGGCCCACAACAGTTCTTCCCTAATCATTGAGGACGCCCCGTCAGGCCTAGTGACGAAGATGTGGCTGCTAATGCTAAGCGGCCAATCGAATGTAAAACTCATGAGGGCTTTCATCTGTCGTTTCATTTCAGTTTTGATTATGGATGAAAATGTCTGGGAATTTAAAAGCAGCCAAGTTAGGGGAGATTCTGCTGTTTAAGAAGGTGGCTTCCTCTACCCAGAAGAGTGGACTGGGGAGAGAGCCTACATTGTGGTATAAAATGCATTTGTCTTGGAATGAGCACTTGGTACCACCTTGCTTTTCATTTTACAGAGGTTTTCCCCTGTGAATTACAGGTTCATTGTGTGAAAACTGTTTTCAGTTTTTAAGGTTAAAATGCACTCATTAGTATTGGTAAAGAAAAGGTGTACGTACACGTAAATCACCACCTAAGCGCCGGGGGTGGGACCACCCTCCAAACAGATCAGAGCCCCATCCTGTCCCTTGCTGGGGGAGCCCACCCCCCTTGAGTATTGCTCCAGTGGGGAGAGGCCCAGCCAAGGCAACGAAGCAGAAATGGAAAAGCAGCTCAAGTTAGTAAATGCGTCAATTTATTTGGACTCCCTGCAATTTAGAAGCTGATTTCAAAGAAAAATTGCTTCAAGCTTCAGACTCCTTCTGTTGCCAAATGTGACCCACTTTTACAGCTGACTGCCCACCATCTAAAAATGAGTGTCCCGGATAGATAGTCATGGCAGGCCTTGATGCCCCTCGCTGCCCCGGAGCAGAAGTCATCAACATAATTACAGCTAATGGAGGCAGGCTGGGGCAGGCCTTCCCCTCATGTCACCACCACCTGCTTCCCCAAGGACCAGGCTGAGGCTTGCACACACAGCTGTTTGTTGCAAATCCCAAGTCAACAGCTGACATGATTCATTAGAACTTCACACTCCTCCACTGAGATCCCCTCATGCCTCTCGGAGCTCCTCTGCTATCCCTCACACAGAGTCCCAATCCACTGGCTTCAAGTGCCTGTGTTCTTCTCTTCCACCCTTGCCCTCATACGACCTCAAGGTTAATTATGATCCCGCAAGGCCTCCACCCAGGAGGAAAATAAACAGTCTGATTTGGCAGGGAGTGACTGGGACAGGGTCAAGAAATCCGTCCACCTCCATAAATCACAGAATAGACCTTTTTCTTCAGCCGCCTAAATCTTAGTATGTCTCATTTAAAATCCATCTCCCCTGTTGCCACCCTGAG
This sequence comes from Chaetophractus vellerosus, assembly GCA_004027955.1. Taxonomy (NCBI): domain Eukaryota; kingdom Metazoa; phylum Chordata; class Mammalia; order Cingulata; family Chlamyphoridae; genus Chaetophractus; species Chaetophractus vellerosus. Next base: position 7,680 of record PVKH010048193.1, on the reverse strand, counting down.
ATGGGGGAGAGGAGTTATCAGACTGCCTGGTGATCATAAGGGACGTTAACCTCAACCTAGTCTCCAGAGAGATTATTTTATTTTATTTTTGGATCAGAAAGGACAGTTCTTTAAATACGGTGGTTTGAAGGATGTGCCATTTATATGGCGCCCATAAACAAACCCTTTAGGACACTATTAACAGAGCCTCAGTTGTTCAGAGAGTGATTCTTCTGCATGGCTTATCTCGGGGTAATTGCAGGGTGCATTATATCTGCTCAACGACAGGCTGTTCTGAGGAAGAAGGCAATCTGGGGGAGAGCTCCAGAATGGTGCCTCAGCTGGCAGAGCAGGGATTCTTAACCAGGGGCCCATGGGGGACTGTGGAAAGATTTCAGGGGGTCTGTGAGCTTGAATTGAAAATTCAAAAAAACATTCTTGTGGGGATGTATTGGTGCAGGTGTGATAGATTTAATAAATAATACACAGTATGGTGTGGACTTAGTAAGGGGTCTGTGGTTTTCACCTGACTGGCAAAGGGGTCTGTGGAACAAATAAGGTTAAGAAGCCCTTCAGCAGGGTTATTCTAGGTAAATATGTGGTAAAATGTGGGAGGTCAGAAGCGAATGGAAGTAGCCACCTACAGGTGGGGCCCAGTGAACAGAGGTGGGTAGCGCAGGTGACTTTTCTACTCTGCTGCACCCAAGCCCTGGACTTCTTGCCCGTGCTTTCCCCTTTTCTGAAGATAGCTGTCTAGATGAATGGAGATAACCTTTCCAGGCCAATCATAACCTTTCGCAGGGACATTTGCATGCAATTTTTATGGAAAGGTCACCCAGAAAACTCTGTGGTCAAAAAGCATCTTTCTAAACAACAAATGTGACAATTAAAACAAAGTACCCTTCTCATTTGATGGCAAGGAAGCAGCTGGGTTCCAGGGACGCTTGGCTGGCCTGGCCCGGTGGCATTTGTTACGTGAGGGAAACAATAGCAGCTCTGTAGACATTTCTGTCTGAAAGGGCAGGAGCTGTACACTGGCTTGGCTCCTTAAGTTCAGGCCCACAAGAGAGGGGGCAGTTTCACATCTTCCCCAACAACCTCTCCACTCCTGCTCTGTGCTCTGCCCCCCCCCCCAAATGCACACATGTACTCATGGAGACATACATGCACTAGTGAAGAAGATGGACATTGTCTTGATTCCAGAACAGGACTTGAAGCCATGGAGCACACAGCAGGTCAAGAGGCTGTGGGCATATTTCTTTCATACCTCTCTGAAAAAATCAGATTCATTCATGGCTTTGTCCTTGAATTGAAAGATGTATGTTGGACTTTTAGAGCCATGGACGGATTTATTCCCTTCTCCTAGTTTTTTCTGCTTGGACCGCACTCTACTCAAAGGGAAGCTGACCCACATAAAGCCCTTGGTGCTTAGGTAGTCTAATTTTGACCCATTCTTCTCCACTCATGCCCCTCCTATAGAGCTGATAGAACCAGAGGTTAAACACTTAACCCACAATCAACTGATAACTCTCCAATGACCTATGAACTATGTGCTTCAAAAAAAAAAAAAGAACAAGGAAGAGTAGGAGGGAAAGGAGGAAGAGAAGGAACTGAACCAATTAAATTCTCTCTTAAATTCTCTCTCTCTCTCCTTTTCTCTTTCTTTCTTGAATGTAAACTGTGAATCAAAGAGGAGTTTCCTATTGGTAGGAGAAATTGCTTCGGAAAAGTCATGAACTAGAACTAGAGTGGCCAAAATTAAGGGCGAGCTGGGTAGTGGACAAGCACAATGATGGTTGGGAGTAAGACATAAACTCACACAGAATGTAGATATTTTATCTTAATGGTGGAGTGCTTGAGTGAGAACCCTCTAGCAGCACCAGCCAAGGCTCCTAGAGCCCCCTTGAATCCTTCTGGTCCACTTCCTGGCACCCACTTATTCCTCGGTTTCTGACCTAGAAGGTGCAGGAAACTCTGGTCTTCTCCATTGCTCCAAAAATACCCTAACATTAATCAATTCCCCTTTACTTGAGTTAACTTAAAGAGGTCCTTCCCTGAAAACAAGACTGGGAAAAAACAGATAACATCTTGAGGAGACTTATTTCCCAGGGACCAGGGAGAAAAGGGTGATTGCATTAACAACACTTTTAATTGTAGCTGTTCTATTTGATTAAAGGAAGGAGGACAAAAGCCCTGATTTATGAGGCAGCCACCAGACACAGAGAGGATGAACCCGGCAGCCAAAGGCAAAGCCATTTATACGGCGTGAGTAACCTGATTGCCTCAGAGGGAGAAAGACGTGTGTTGATCACCCCCCCCTCCCCACCCCTGCCAGAACAGCTGCTTGTTTAGAAACTAGAGAAACTGAAGTGATGCCAGGCAGCTCTCAGGTCTCCCTCTGGGCAGGGCCAGAAACAACAAATACAGCAGGCCTGGCCTGGGAAGACTCGAAGCCCTGTTTTGCTTGATTCCTTCAGTGTCTCAGAACCTGCTAGAAAATGGGAGAAGTGCAGGAGGGTTAAATAGATTCCTATTCTGGGCTGGGCATTAGTAATTTAGATGTTTTGGCTTTTTCTCATTTGATTTACAGTGGACATACTCTAGGTTAGGGAAAATGTATGTTTATAAATACCAAGAAATTTCCATGCCAATAGATACTTCTTCACGGCTTAGTTGAGGAGGCTGGCAGGTCAAAGATGGATAACATGAAAAGACCTTGATTAGCCAGAATTCACCTAACCCAAACTTCTCAATTAACCAGACATTTGACTTTCTACCTTCATAAACATAAAGGGCCAAATGACTAAAAAAATCAATGAAAAATTTCAGTCAAATGTGAATATTCTCACTGTCCTGATTTTGTGATAATCAGGGTAGGCTAAACATTTGCTATATTAGAAACCATGCATGTGCCCCCAGACCTAGTTTTCCTCCCTAGGTCTGGTTTTCACAATGCTGATGGTAAACTAAGCCTGATTTATTATATGACCATCCTGTATGGGAAAAGAGTGTAACCCTGAGTATCTTTGTTCAACCTTAAGAGATACAGCAGGGGGGCGGATGTGGCTTCGGGGGTTGGGCGTATGTCTCCCATATGGGAAGACCTGGGTTTGATCCCCAGGACCTCCTGGTGAAAATTTTAAAAGGAAAATATAGAAGGCTCACAGGCCACCAGGCCCCAGGTGTGAGTATGCTGTCAGGCCCCACAAGCTGGTGAGCCCCCCAGGCCCTGTGCGCAGGTGAGCCATCAGGGCCTGCGAGCGGGTGAGCCGCCAGTCCCCGCGAGCCATGCAGCAAGATGATGATGTAACAGGAGAGTGACACAGGAACAGCCAAGATGAGATGCACTGAAAAACCAGGAACTAAGGTAGTACAGGCGGTAGGGTGCCTCTCTCCCACATTGGAGGTTCCGAGGATCTAATCCCAGTGAAGACAGGAGGAGAAGGATGAGAAGAGAGGGCAGGAAATGGACACAGATAGTTGCCCAGCGAATGGAAACGAAAACAGCAAAAACGGTGGAAGGGGGGTAAGAATGGATAAAAGTAAATAAATAAATAAATCCTTTTTTTTTAAAAAAGTAAAGGGGAGTAGGATACGGACTATAGTTAGTAGTAATACTTTGATGATGCTTTTTCATAATTTGTTAACAAATGTTTCACAACAATGCAGGGTGTTTTGGGGGTTGATGTGTGGGAGCCCTGTATGATGTTATGCATGTTTGATTTGTAAGTTCACAATGTTTACTGAACACTTATAGTTTATGTATGTTCATGTATGAATGATATACTTCAATAAATTGTTTTAAAAAATTTCCAATGTACAGAATGCCTTAGCAGCTGCACACAGAGATCCCTACAATGATCTAGGATGATGACCTTGAGGTACTACCAGTATCTTGAATCATGTGACAATGTGTCAGTTATGCTCACTAAACTCTGCTTAACTAAGGCAGGGACATGTCCTCAAATATTTTGGAAATATTTGCAACAAGAGAAATTTTCATTTTGTTCTTATGGAGGCAGGGACTTTGGTGTTTAAACATCCATCCAGGAGATCCTACACATCATTCTCTAAGACCTTTATACACCAGCCTAAACATACTCTTCTCTGGAAAAAAGGGATCTTGAGGAAGGATTTGTCCAAATGCACTTGCACTAGATGAAAGCCTCAAGCACCCAAAGGCATGAGTAAGCCATTGAACATAAGCAACTCTTAGGATTTGGACAAGGGAGTCAAGAGACATAGGTTCAAGCCCCAGAGATGTCACTCAAGGAATGACTATGGGAAAGTCCTTGAGACTCAGTTTCCTCAACTGTAAAATGAATGAATGAAAAGATTGTATTAAATGATCTGTCTCGAAAGAGACTCTCAGTTCCAAAATTCTGCACCATCATCTGGAAAAGAAACTTAGAGCCTCTTTTCTTAATTTTTAGCACATAAACTCTGGGCAATTTGTAACGTTAGACACCTTGGGCGGAATCCCATGTTGTGCATTGTCACTTTGCCCTTTGAGGGAAATTAGCCTGGGACGATAATCCTGCATGCCTAGTTCTAGTTCCCAAACTCCTTTCCTGGCTATGGAAAGATCTTTAGTTCTTTGGAAAGTCACCCAAATTTGACATTTAAAGACATATTCCCACCAGAGTAGGGAACCCTGACCACCAAAAATTGTGTAGCCCAAAAGATATCCTTTCTCTCCATCAGGCCCTTAAACCCAAACCAAACGCAGGAGCTCTTCTACATCTAACGGTGAAGAAGTGAGGGGGTCTATATGGAGAAATAATGAGGTGCTTCCTTCTTCTTGGGGCTGAGTGAGCTACGTTTTCAGGATTCCCATAGCCTCAGAGGCCAAGGGTCAGGGACCTGAGAAATGGAGATGAATTGAGTTTCTCTTTAAGGCATAGACAGCTGGACTGATTCCAAACTCAATACTGCAATGAATACATGTAACCTAATAAATCAAGGTGTGAGACAGAGTATTCCTAATGGTGACCCTCTTAGGCTCTGGGGTCACATCTTAGGCATGTGGACTTAGATAAGTGACCTCATCTACTTAAACTTGATCTCCTCATCTCTCAAGTGGGATTAGAGACAATCGCCACTTCACAAAGTCCGATTGATAATTCAATGAGGTAATCCATGCCAAGTACTTGGTGTGTGGAAAGTGCTTAGTTACATACAGCTCTTTTTTTATTGTTGTGTTCCAAGATTCAGAAAAAACAAAAACAGAAAACAAAAAAAATACTTTTTGTATCTGTTCTCAAAAGCCTTCTCTAAGGACAGGGTATCTCAGGAGTTGACATTGCTAGGACCTACATGCCCCATCTTGGAGAAGGCTGCAGAACCTTCTGGTTTGGGGTGGGCATGAAGCAGTTCTTTGGCTGTGCAGAAACATCCCATGTGAGCCAAGACACTTGATTTCTGCATCTGTGAATTCACTTCACTCAAAAGCCCCCAAACCCACCTCTACCATTTTTAGATAGAGGTGAGAAATTAGTCATTTTTGCCACCCTCCTCAAAGCCCTGATTATTTCAATCACACCTATGTTCATTAATGTTCCATGTAAAATATAAAATAAATTTTAGTTGAGGTTTGGACATTCAAATGCACCCAAGATTAATTAGATATTCCACACAAAGAAAGACAGCCAAAGCCTTAGAGGAGTATCTGTGGTGTGATGGGTGAACCAGTGGGATCGAGGGCAAAGTCATGGATTAAACATCCTGGCTCTGCTGCTTGCTAGCTGAGAAACCGTGGGCAAGATATTGGACTTCCCCAAGTCCACATTTCCTCCTTTATGAGGAAGAAATGGTATTTGTCTAGTAATAATCCCTTCCTAGAGTCATGATGGAGACAGGGCTCTGTAGTGAAGTGTTTGTTGTTACTGAATCCACTGAACTTCTCTCCCAGATCCACAGAGGGCTGGCAGGAAAGTCTGTTAACTGTGTGGAATCTGTCTGTCATAGGAGGCTCATGCTTCCTCTGGACTTGTCTCTATCTTGCTCACTCGGCTGTACCTCCCTGAGAGACGCCAAATCCAGTACCAGCAGAGGATCATTTCCCAGTGTCAGGCTGGGAACGAGTTGGAGTCAGTAGGGCAGGGACCACCTTCATGCTATTCCAACTGGAGATCTCTTACCCTGGAAGGTTCACCTCTTAATGGAATCTGGTGGAGACTTGATGACTCAGAAGGGATTCTGGTTCCTTTGGGTTACAGAGAAAAGCCTCCTCCTCTCCTCCCTTTCACCACCGTTCCTCCTATGGAGATGCCCCTATCCTATCTGATGTCCTTCAAGTCTTGGCCACAGCATTTCCCACCTCAACTTACTGCTCACTTAATTTAATATTTCCTTACCGATGAACTTTTAGTCACTAATAGTAGGGACTCTGGACTCAGACTACCTGAATTTAAACCTTGCTCTGTCACTTGCTACCTTGGCCAAGTGTCTTAAACTCTCTGTGTCATGTCTGTAAAATGGGGATAATAGTTCCTCCCTCATAGAGCAGTCATGAGGATTAAATGAGCTTATGCAAGCAAGGCACTCAGAAAGGTGTCTGGAACAGAGGAAGCACCATGTAAGTAGTGACTACTTTATTATTGTTTCCTTAGGCCTTAGTGGCATCTCACAAATAGCAGAGATATTCAGTGGTTTCAGCTCTCAGGAAAGAGGGGCTAGAGACTGCCCAGTCAGCTCTCCTCTCAGGACAGGACATGTAATTGATCTGTTCATCCTGCAACACACAGTGGCTCTCTTTCTGCTTGTTTATTGTGATACCAGAATGGCTCAGTCCTTCCTGTTCTTGGGACAGTTCCCCTTTTTCCAGAACTGTTTACTCACAGTTCTGTGTGTCCACCTTACCCCGCTTACAAAGAGAGAAATATACCTCTATATTTTACAAACATATACATACTTAATAAAAGAAACAAAACACCCACACAGGGCAACCCCAGGACCACCACCACCATGCTCAAACCTACATCATGGCTCAGAGATGGGAGAAAAAGGGCAGCCATGCTGTGTCCCAACTCTGTCTAAATATGGGTGGTGAATAGGAGATTGCTTTTTTTAAAAAATATTTCCCTTTAATAGACATTTTTTTAAAGCTTGAAAAACAGAGGAGTTAAACTAAAGGATAGTACTCTAAAGTAAATCTTTTTTTGGTCTCCTGGGTAAAAGTTATGGAAATAATGTTCCAAAACACCAAACAACATCTTTTCCTACCCAGACCCCCAATCCATAGAGCTCACAGAGCATCTTCATAACAAAGTTCACCTTCACATAAAGCTCTGGTGGAGGGATGGTGGAGAGTGTCTTAGTTTCCCAGGGCTGCTACAAAGTGGGTGGCTTAAAACAATAGAAATTTATTATCTCACAGCTCTGGAGACCAGAAGTCCAAAATCTGTAGGAGTGAATCCTCCCTTGCCTCGTCCCAGCTTCTGACTGGGTTGCCAGCAGTCCTTGGGCTTCAGTCTCCTCCTCCCTGATCATGTAGTGTTCTCATCTCTGTCTGTCTGTCTCCAATTCTCCCCTTCTCTACACCAGTCACATTGGATTAGGGCCCACTCTAATCCAGTTTGGCCTCATCTTAGCCAAATTTTCAAAGACCCTATTTCCAAAGAAAGTCACATTCATAGGACTGGGATTAGGACTTGAACATGTCTTTTTTTTTTTTTTTTTTAATTATTATTATTGTATATC
>PVKH010048192.1:0-10222 GCA_004027955.1 Chaetophractus vellerosus | reverse complement strand
TAAATAAATTTTAAAAAATAATAAATCTTAAAAAAAAAGTCTAACACCCTGGACCTCCTTACTTTTCCCCTTGAAATATTTGATGGGCCTGTCTAGCCTTTGGCTCCATTTGCTATATTTACCTAGAGGAAGAGAAGGCCTGATGCACATCCTGATTTTCCTTTCCTAGCCCAAAGGAAGCTCAAGAGGGTGTTTTAGATATGAGGAACAATTTAATAGTTGTTTCTTTCCAAAGCTAATTGTCATGTCATGAATTTTATACTAGTAAACCTAACCATACGTTGCCTATTTTTAAAAAAATGAACCAGTTGATCCCAATTTTCTGTTGGGATATACTTTTATTAAATAGGGCAGACCTCTGTAAGGTCTAGCATCCCTTTAAACTGTGGAGAATTTCATTTCAATATCTTAACAATCTTTTGAAAATACTGTGCCTGGGGTTATTCGGTGTAACCTTGAGTTGTGAGGGCTGCATTGGAGGCAGCGAGCTATTTTTTGTGTTTTGAAAGATTTTTCTGGTTGTGTTTCTCAGTTGACAACCAGCCCTCCAACAAAGGTTTAATGAATGCCTATTGCTTGCCAGGCGCTGTGTTAAGCACTGCAGGAGCCTTCCCCTGCCTCTCGCCGACCCCTCGCTGAAGCCCGGGGCGGCCTTCTTCCTCTCCACTGCACAGCACAGGATTTCCGGGTGGCCTGCCGCCGGCGTGCGCGGGAGCAGGAAGCCGCAAAAAGCAGGTTTAACGGTCCGAGCAGACTCGGGGTTTCCAGGTGGTGGAGCGCGGGATGGCGCTCTGGGATCGCATCACGCCCAAAGGCTGTTCACCAAGCCGGGAGCTCAGGATCTTCCAAGGCCCCTCCAGGGTCGTGTTTTTGCAAACGCTCGAAGCTCCCCCGAGGCCACTTTCTGTCACCGTTTTCCCCTGGCGTCACCAACGCTCGGGGATAAACGGGAATCTAAGCCCCCATCTGGCGCCGGCTCCGCCAGCCTCCGAGGGGGCGGCCATGCGCTGTGGGACACTCCTGCTGGTTGGTAAATGTTGGTCTTGAACGTGACCCAAGGCTCCTGTCCCCACCCCCACCCCCAGCACGGGGCGGCTTGTCCCCGACTTGCGCAGCTTGGGGTAGGGGGTGTGTGCTCCTTAACCCCCGACGCCAGGGTCCCTCTCAGAAGGGGGGGGGGGGTGTCAATCCAGGCGCGCTTTCCCCCAGGGCCCCCGGGGACGGGGTGTGGCAGGTGCCCCCGAGTCCCCGGGTCTGGGCCAGGCTCCCCGCTTCCCCCACCCAGGGCCTCCTGAGCCTTGGCTGCGGGTTCGCCGAGGGACGCCGATCCCGGGAACCCCAGCTTCCCAAATTCACTTTCCCTCCTTTCCCCTTGACTCCCTCTCCCCACCCCACAACCCCGCCGGTCCCTGTCTGCGGGTCCTGATGGTGGGGGGGCGGGAACCCAGGCCCGCGGGGCGCTGCGGGGGCGCCCAGCGCAACGTGCCCCATCCCCCACTGCGACTGGGGTCCCTCTGGAAATGCGGACGCGCTGAGATCAAGTTGCTGTCAGCTCCAGCCCCGACGCCAGGGCGCACAACCCGCCCGGGAACAGCGGCTGCACTTCCACCGCCCTCCCCGAAGCTGAACTCGTTTCCTTGGGTCCCGGGTCCGCCCGGTGTCCCCGGCTCCCCGAGCAGGGCCTTCAGTCCTTCGCCAGCATAGAAGCCCGGACTCCTTCCCGACCCTTCCCTCGCCCCAGCAGCCCTCAGGTGGGATGACAGGTGGTCTGCGTCCCCACTCGTGGGCGCCCTGGTTCCCCTTTCTGCCAGGTGGCGGCCATCGGAATTTGCTTCCAAGGTGATGACGCGTTACAGCCACTGCGTAGGATCCTAAATGGATGTCCCAGAGTTGAGAGCTCAGCAGTGGTTATGTCGCATCATCACACGGAGTGGGGCCTAACTAGAAGACTTCGAGGAGGGGAAGGTCCAGGCTCCAGGCTGGCTTTGGAAAAGCTGCTCTGCTGGAGGTCGCCTGGCAGGCAGGGGAGCGAGGGGAGGGGATGGGGGTCGGGGCAGTAGCACGACCTCAGGTCAATTTGCACAAGCTCTCTGGGCTGCTGGGGTGGCGACAGCCCTACCAATTTACATCGGATCAGGTTACTCCACCCCCACCCACTTAAACCGCTCAGTGGCTCCTGATTCCTATTAGGCTAGAATTCAAACCCCTTCCCCTTGCTGAGGCCATAAGCCACCTGGCCCCTCCTGCTGCCTGGGTCTTCTCCATCTCTCCATCCACTCCCTGTGCTCCCACCTTCCTCAAGCCCCAGGGCTGTGGGTTCTGCTCTTCTCTGCGCTTGGGGAGAAGGTGAGTTTTAGAAACCACTCCAGGAACAGGTAGTTTAAGAAGCCTCCAGGAGAGGAATCACACTGGATGGACCTGACTAGAGAAGCTCAGCTGCAGCCCTGGGCGGGGAGGTGCGGTTCTGCATAAAGCCTGTGTGTACACACAGGATTTGATAGCCTGGAGGAAGGCGGCACCAGGCATTAGTCACAACTCTGAGTCTAGAAAGAGAAACTGGGACAAAACATGGTGTCAAAAAACACATTTTTTTAATTTAGTTTTTTTTTTTCTCTAACATTTTATTATTACAAATAACATTGTGATGAACATCTTGAGCAAAAACCTTATTTTGATATTGGAGATTATGTTTTTAGTACAAATCTCCCCAAATCTAGCTGCGGAATCAGTTAGCATTTGCTTTATATATATCAAATTGCTTACTTTCCAAAAGGATTGGAACAATTCATCTACCCAATTCAAGGCTTGAGAATGCTTATTTTAAAAATAGCTCTTTGCCTTCTCATTTTATGGTAACATAATAAATTTTGTAAAAAAACAAACAAACAAACAAAAAAACCTGCATGGAACTACACTACACAGTGAGCCCCAAGTTAAACCATGGACTTGAATTAATAGTACAATTATAAAAATGTGCTCTCATCAGTTGTAACAAATGTTCCACACCAATGCAAGGTGAGTGGTGAGGTGGTGTATGGGAATCCTGTATTTTATGCATGATTATTCTGTACACCCACAACTGCTCTTAGTTTGCTAAGAGCTGCTGGGAGCAATATACCAGAAATAGGCTGGCTTTTATAATGGGAATTTATTAGGTTAAAAACTTACCATTCTGAGGCTGTGAACATGTCCAGAGCAAGGCTTCATCAGAGGTGCTGTCTTACCGAAGGTCGGCTGGGGGCAGTCATGGCAGGGCATAACCTCTGCCTTCTCCTCCAGGCTCGCTTTCTTCCCAAGCTCAGCTCTGGGTGATCAGGCAGATGGTTCTTCTCTCCCCTCTCCTCCAGGCCTCTTCTCCTTCAGCCTCTGGGGGGGGGGGGGGCTCTTTCCATGCCTCTGGCTCCGCTGATTGCAGCCTCTGGCCTCCCGGACCTCTTTCTCCTCGCCTTTTGGGGTTTCTCTGTCTCCTGCTTTTCCCCCATGTGTCTGCTGCTTTCAGTCCTCCATTTATAAAGGACTCCAGCAAGAGGACAAGACCCACCCTGAGTTGCGCAATCCAATCAAAGGCCCTCAATTGAAGCCATCCAATCAAAAGGGTCCCACATGCCCAGGAATGGATTAACCCTAAGGATGTGATTTTCTGGGATCCACCCAGCTTCAAAATGTCACATTCTCTAATAAAGAAAAATAAAAGAACAACTCTTGCCTAATTTGATAGGCCAAAAATGGAATACTGTTTTAATTTGCAATTTAAAACTACTAGTAAGATTGAATGCTTTTTCTTATCTTTTTAAATTTTCATCTTTGTGTCATTTTGTGTCATTTACCTAATTGTCTACTGATGTCTGAGCTTTCCTTTTCTATTTATTTTATCAATATGTAAATACTTTTTCTGCAGTTAGTAGGATTCTAAAAGTCAGTCATAAGGCCCAAGAATATTTAAAGCCCGTTTATTGGAGTCCTAGGAAAACTGCATAAGGAATACAAAATATCCAGCACTTTAAGAAAATTCTATGTGTTTGGCATATATGGATAGGCCATGGAGGGGCTGGAGTTGGACCAAAAAAGCCATCTTCAAAGATGATCAAAAGCCCATAGTGTAACTTAAGTATAAAATGGAAAAATAAGGTAAATTAAGGTTAGAATGGCCTTTACAGTGCACCTTGATTCAAGTCCTTCAAGTAAAGGGTTGAGACAGGTAACTTACAACACAGGACTCCACCAGTAAACGCAGATACTCAAGAAACACTGAATGGAATCATTCCTTCAAAGGGCAACTGAACTAGAAGGGAAAAAGTTAACGGAGAATGTTGTCACATCTTTTTTTTCTTTTTTTAAAGATTTATTTATTATTTATTTATATATCCCCCCCTTGCTGCTTGTTCTTGCTGTGTTCATTTTTGCTTTTTGCGTTCTGTGTCTGCTTGTCTCCCCCTGCTGCGGCATCCCGCCGACTCAGCTCACTACACGGCAGCTTGCCTTGCTCACAGTGGCCTGTGTTCTCGAGGAGGCCCTGGGAACCGAACCCGGGGCCTCCCATGTGGTAAACCAGGGCTCTACAAATTGAGCCACAGCTGGTTCCCAGTTGTCACCTCTTTATGTAAATGATGTCCTAGTTGGACTAGGAATATAATAATCTAAAATAGAAGATTATTCTTTCCACTCCAAATGTTTCTTGAGTAACTAACAACCTGAAACTCTCAACTCTGTAGTTGTGATAATTCTTGGACTCAGGCTGAAGGCTGTTTCTACAGAGTATCCACAGACCCTCCTTCCTGAAGGCGACAGGTGTTTCCCTGTTGACATTCTTATGGAAAGGAAATTCCACAAACTGTTCTTTTTAGTATTAGGTTTTTACAAATTAAAGGGAAAGAGCTTTGAATTTAGAGATTTGTATTGCTTGAGAAGAGACTCAACAATAATGATCAGTATTCTAATAATTAGTTTGAGAAGTTTTTATCTTATTTTTTTTCTTTTTTACTTTTTAAAAATTTTACTTCAGCAAGATCTTTGGAGATAATGAATAATATTAATATGTTGTTCTTATAAGATTGTACAATTCTAAGTTCATAATATTATTGGTAAGAGCCCACATTGTAGACCTAACTAAAATTTTGCCTTCGATACACTGGAAATTTCTGGGTGGGGAATGGTTATTTTCCTTGAGACTGACTTTTCTTTTGCCAGTTTTTTTTTGTTTTTGTTTTTGTTTTTTTTGTCATTACCATATGGCCACTTGTAAAAGAAGATTGTTCTGTGATGTACTGAAAAGTTAGGAACTTGGCAAGTCTTGGAAATTTGCTTTACAAATATAGGACACCAACAGCCAGTCAAGTTTCCAAACATGGTTCTCACTGGGGATTATAAATCAAATGGGAGGAGGACAGGAGGACTAGGGCAAAGGTAAGAGGAGGTCAAGATATACGTCAGAGGGGCCGGCTCGATAGCCCAGTGGATAGGGCGCCGGCATACCACATGGGAGGCCCTGGGTTCGGTTCCTGGGGACCTCTCCTAGCGGGCAGACCGCCTTGAGAATGGCAAGCTGCCGTGGGTGGGCCAGAGCCGCCGTGGGCAGGGCGAAAGGCTGCCACGGACAGGGCAAAAGCTGCCACGGGCAGGGCAGGTCGCCCGCGAATGGAGCGCAGCCAGCCACCCGCGAACTGAAGCAAGAGCCGGCCGTGAATAGAAGCAGAAGCCGCCCACAAGCAGGGAAAGCCGCGCCTGCGCAGTGACCAAGTCTTGGCGCGTCGCCGCAACGGGGGGGAAGGGGAGATATGTAATAAAATAAATAAAAAATAAATAAAAAAATAAATAAATAAAAAAAGATATACGTCAGAGAGGGTACCAGGCTACTTGAAGCAAGTACAGGTCATTTTTTAAAAACAACAAATCAATTTTATTGATGTGTATTAATAAAGCATCCAATTCATCCAAAGTGTACAATCAATGGTATTTCGCATAATCATAGTTGTGCATTCATCAGTTCAATCATTATTAGAGCATTTTCATTATTTCAATAATAATAATAATAAACAAAAAACAAACAAATAAGAAAATTCCTCACCTCTTAATCTCTGTTTCCCCTGATTTACATAGCTGCTATTTCTGGCTATTCTTGCACAATTATTTGTTTATTAAACAGTTTTATTGAGATATATATACATACCATATGATCTATCCAAAGTGTATAATCAATGGCTTTTTTTTAGCTATTAAAAAGTCCTTTAGGGGCTGGCTGTAGCTCAATTGGTAGAGCGCTGGTTTACCACATGGGAGGCCCAAGGTTCGGTTCCTGGGGCCTCCTTGAGCAGGCAGACCGCCTTGAGTGGGCAGACCGCCTTGAGAAGGCAAGCTGCCATGGCAGGGCAAAGCTGCCACGGGCAGGGCAAGCCCCCGCAGGCAGGACAAGCCGCCCACGAGCAGGCAAGGCTGCCGCCTGGTGAGCTGACTCGGCGGGTTGCCGCAACAGGGGGGAGACGAGTAGACACAGAAGAATGCAAAAAAATCAACACAGCAAGAACAAGCAGAAATGGGGGGGGGATATATAATACAAATAAATAAATTAAAAAATAAATAAAAAGTCCTTTATTGTAAAATTGTAAAATATATAGAAAAATAGATCAAAAGAAATTATAAATTTTAAAAGAGAGAGTGCAAGGCCAGGTTAGATTTAGTAGAATCTATTATAAAAAATAGATAGCATAGCAACAAACCTTTATAAATGTAAACAGTAATTCAAATATAATAGAAGTTAATTATTAAAAATTCTAATTTTTATATTACAGCTCTAACTATTGGACATAATAATATCTAAGCATGAAATAAATTATTGGTTTAGTTATTTAATTTCCATTTAGGCCATAATTCTTTCTAGATAACCAAATTCCTATCTGGGAATTCTTCACATCTTATTGGAATGAATTATAGTATATAACAATTCACCAACTCATAATGTTATGTAGCAGAAAAACTCAAAATCTTGTTCAACAGTAGTCATGCTAAATCATTATTGTTCCAGATAGATTATTTTAATTAAAGAGTATGAATAAGAAAGGGTTAAAGAAAAACAAAGAATCCAAAAATATATCTCTTCTCCAATCCCCCTCAATTAAAAGCAAGTGTTTATTTTACATGAAAAAAGTTACAGAATACTGATCACAGGAACAATTTGGCCAGTTGCACTGAGTAATCATTGTTCATATACTATAATGTTGTTATTTTACATTTATCTGGTCTACTCCAGCTCTTTTTTGGTTACTGTTTGCATGGAATACTTTTTTCCAACCTTTCACTTTTAACGTGGTTGTGTCCTTATGTCTGAGGTGGGTCTCTTATAGACAACATATACACAGCTCATATTTTTAAATCTATTCTATCAGTCTGTCTTTGATTGGGGAGTTCAATCCATTAACATTCAATGTTACTACTGTAAAGGCATTACTTACTTCACCCATTTTGTCCTTCAGCTCTCTGTTGTCATATTGTTCTATTGTCTGTCTTCTTATCCTTTATTCCTTTATTCATTTCTAAACTCTTCTCCCAATCTCTCACCCTTGTTTTCCTTTCAGGCTGCAGCACCCCCTTTAGTATCTCTTGCAGATCTTGTCTTTTGGTAACATATTCTATCAGTTTTTGTTTGTCTTTGAAGACTTTGAACTCACCCTCATTTTTGAAGGACAGCTTTGCTGGATACAGAATTCTTGGATGGCAGTTTTTCTCTTTCAGTTCTTTAAATACATCACATCACCTTCTTCTCTCCATTGTTTCTGATGAGAAGTCAGCATTTAATCTTATCAAGTTTCCTTGTATATAATGCTTTCCTTTTCTCTTGCTGCTTTCAGAATCCTCTCTTTATCTCTGATATTTGTCATTCTGAATAGTGGGGGTCTCAGGATAGGTCTATTCAGATTTATTCTGTTTGGGGTATCTTGTCTTTCTTGGGTATTGATATTTATGTCCTTCATAAGGGTTGGGAAGTTTTCCATCATTATTTTCTCAAATATTCTTTCTGCCTCTTTTCCATTCTCTTCTCCTTCTGGTACACCCAAAATGCAAATGTTGGTGTGTTTTGCATTGTCATTCAATTCCCTGTGACTCCATTCCATTTTTTCCATTCTCTTCTCTTTCTGTTCTCCTGTCTTTTCCAGTTCAGGTGTTCTGTCTTCATATCACTAATTCTGTCTTCAAGCAATTCAAATCCACTCTTATGTTTCTCTAATGTATTTTTTTTTAGATTTATTTTTTATTTATTACATATACCCCCCTTTCTGCTTGTTCTTGCTGTGTTCATTTTTGCATTCTTCTGTGTCTGCCCGTCTCCCCCTGCTGCAGCGACCCACCGAGTCAGCTCACCGCATGGCAGCATGCCCTGCTCATGGGGGCTTGCCCTGGCCGCGGCGGCTTGCCCTGTCTGCAGCAGCTTGCCTTCTCAAGGCGGTCTGCCCGCTTGAGGAGCCCGGGGCCTCCTATGTGGTAAACCGGCGCCCTACCAACTGGGCTACAGCTGGCCGCCTCTCTAATGTATTTTTAATCTCATTCATTATGTCTTTCATTCCCATAAAGTCTGTTACTTCTATTTGCAGGCTTTCAAATAGTTCTTTATGCTCTCCCAGTGTCTTCTTAATATCCTTTATTTCTTTAGTCATATTTTCTTTAAATTCTCTGAAGTGATTTAGGAGAGTTGTGTGATTATCACTGATTAATTGCCTTAATTCCTGTATCTCTTCAGGATATTTGGTTTGCTCTTTTGGCTATTTCTCCATTGTTTTTGTGAGAGCATTCAGCTCTGCCTGTCAGCCTGTTGCCATCTTCACACAATCCCTCCAGTACAGGTCATTTTCGAACACTTATTGATAAAAATAAAATAGGGACTCCTCCAACTCACCGGCTGTAAAAGTCATCTGGCTTAACCTCCCATTCTAACGGTGTAGGAAAAGCTCTGGCACTTAAGTAATACAGAAAAGAATTGCGGTGGAATCTCCTAGATGTTTATCACAACAAATGAAAGAATAATAATCAGAGTAACTTTCCTAGAGGATAATGAAAGCACACAAGAAAGACTGTCCTCAAAACAGATGAAAGGCATAAGAAATTATGAAAATGATAAAAATAACAAACAGTATATATCAGGATTGGAAAATTTCAAAAAGAACTGAAGAAAGGGAAATTTGCAAAACGAGTTGATTGAATTCAGTAAAAAATAAGAAATTAAAGATTAAAATATTTCAGAAATTAGTAATGAACTAGAAGGAACACAAGAGCAAATAATTAATGTGGATAATGTCATAAGAAAAAGAGGAAATGGAAAGAAAAAATAAGAAATAAAGAAAGAGATAAAAAGTGAAAGTATAGAATATAGGCAAAGAATATCCAACATTAGTATAATATGAGTGCTCCAAGAAGAAAACAAGAGCAATGAAACATAAATATCAAGAACTATAATTCAAGAAAGTATCTCTCAAAACAAAGAATACTTGAAACCACAGTTTGAAAGTACTCATTGTATTCTTGGAAAAGTGATCTAGAATGGCCATTACAAAGATATATTCTTGTAAAGCTACTGTATTTTAAAGATCTTCTTTTGCACCCAAGCAAAAGGACCAAGTTAGTTATAAGGGGAAAATCAGATTGATAGCAGACTTTTCAAAAACAGAACCTTATGGGAGAAGACATTGCAGTAACATATGTAAGCTTCCCAAGGAAAGAAAACTTGAGCAAAGTTTCTTATGTTTAGGAGAACAGACCTTCAAGTATAAAAGTCTGCTGAAAACATTGTTATGAATATGGATAAGGCCATGTGGTTCCCACAGGCCATACTGAAAGACTCTACATATGAGCTTTGAAAAACCCAAAATGACTGGACATGTTTAAAAAGTATTGAGTATTAAATATTTACCTGCAGAATTAAGACTGAATAATGGGTTTAAGAGAAACAGTATGTTATATAGTGGGTTTAAGTTCTGATCGTGTAGACATAACACAATGAACAAGAATTGGGGGTGGCAGAGAGATAAAGGGAACATATGGAAACTAAAATAAGCTCCTGATTGCCTTATAGATATTAACTGTAAGTAAAAGGATATTGCTTCAAATTAAATGTTGTGAAAGAGGGAGGGGAGGGAGAAGAAGGTTTCAGTTACTTTCCAATATTGTTCATATTAAAGAATCAGTGGTCTTGAAAAGAAGAGATTGGGAAGCAGATGTGGCTCAAGCGATTGACCTC
>PVKH010048191.1:0-10229 GCA_004027955.1 Chaetophractus vellerosus | reverse complement strand
AATTTATTGAAGTGTATCACTCATACATGAACATACATAAACAATAAGTGTGTAGTAATAGTTGTGAACTTAGAAGACAAACATTCATAGCATCATACAGGGCTCTCAAACCTCACCCTACCACCAATACCTTGCATTGTTGTGAAACATTTTTAACTAATGATTAAAGAGCATACTCAAAATATTACTACCAATCAAAGTACTTTCCCCCAACCCACCCTATTATTATTATTATTTTATACTATTTATACATGAACATACATAAACAATAAGTGTATAGTAAAAGTTGTGAACTTACAAAGCAAACATTCATAACATCATACAGGGGTCACACACATCAAACCTCCACCAACACCTTGCATTGTAATGAGACATTGTTACAAATTATGAAAGACTATTGTCAAAATCTTACTACTATTATAGTCCTTATCTTACATTCGGTGTATTTTCCCCCAACTCACCTTATTATTATTTTTAAAATATATTTTTATACTTTGTAAACTTACAAAACAATCATGCACATATGCAGAATTCCCAAACAACACCCCTCTATCAACACACCACACCATGGTGGAATATTTGTTACAGATTATGAGATAATATCATCCGATTATTACCAGGTCTATAATGTACATTTGGCACACATTCTCCATACTCCCCCATTATCAACACAGTACATCTTTGGCATAAATGCAAGAATATTACATTATTACTGTTAACCATACTCCATAGGTCACTCCAGTTGTATTTTTCCCATGCTTCTCCACATTCCCACCACCCTGCAATACTAATGTACATCTGCTCTAGCTCACAAAGGACACTCTTGCATCTATACCATCAACCACAATTCTCATCCACCTCTGGGTTTACTGCGCTATTCAGTCCCTTTATTATTCTCTAGTTTTCTGTCAATTGGCATTTACATCCCTAGACTACACTTTCCAGCCACACTTCCATTTATAAACCAGCTGTTACTCACTATAATGTGTTACCATCAACTCCATACATTTCCACACTTTTACAGTAAAGCTAATTAAAACTTCTACAAACATTAAATATCAGTAGCCCTCCTCTTATCTCCATTAAGAATCCACCACCTACCACCAGGTCTTGAAAATATTCTCCTACAGTTTCTTCTAGAAGCTTTATGGTTTTTGTTTTATATTTATATTTTTTATTCATTTTGAATTAATTTTTGTATAGGATGTGAGATAGGCGTACTCTTTCCTTTCTTTGCTATAGATATTCAATTTTCTCAGCGCCATTTGTTGAATGGACTATTCTACCAGAGCTGGGTGGGTTTGACAAGCTACTCAAAAATCACTTGACCATAGATGTGAGGGTCTGTCTTTTAACCACCAATTCAGTCCCATTGGTCTCTGTGTCTGTCTTTATGCCAGTACCATGCTGTTTTTGCCACTGTAGCTAGATAATATGACTTAATGTCCAGAAATGAGAGCTTTCCAACTTTGCTTTCCTTTTTAAGATGTTTCTGGCTATTCAGGGCCCCTTACCCTTCCAAATAAATTTGATAATCATGTTTTCCATTTATTTTTAAAATGCTGATGGAATTTTTATCAGGATTGCATTGAATCTGTATATCAATTTTAATAGAATTGACATCTTAATGATATTTAGTCTTTCAATCCATGAACATGGAATGTTCTTCCAATTATTTCGGTCTTTTTTTGACTTCTTTTAACACTGAGTAGTAGTTTTCTGAATACAAGTGCTTTACATCATTGGTTAAGTTTATTCCTGAATATTTAGGTTTTATCTGTCATATTTTATTTTCACCACTCTTTTAACACTTTTAGTTACTTTTATTGACATAATCTTTATTTCTAGAATCACTTCCAGGCCTCTCTCTCCTGTCTTTTCAGACTGTAGCCCACCCTTTAGTATTTCCTGCAAAGCAGTTCCCTTGGTTACAAACTTCCTCAATTTCTATCTGTGAATATTCTAAATTCGCCCTCATTTTTGAAAGACATTCTTGCCAGATATAAGATTCTTGGCTGGTAGTTTTTCTCTTGCAATATCTTAAATATATCATATCACTGTCTTCTTGCCTCCATGGTTTCTGTTGAGAAATTGGCACTGAATCTTATTGGGTAGCTCTTATATGTTATGCATTGCTTCTCTTTTGCTGATTTCAGAATTCTCTCTTTGTCTTTGGCATTTGACATTCTGATTAGGAAGTGTCTTGGAATTGGTCCATTCATATTTTTTCAGATAGGATTATGTCATGCTTCTTAGATGTGGATATGTGTGTGCTTCAATAGGGTTGGGAAATTTTCTACCATTATTTCTTCAAATATTCCTTCTGCCCCTTTTCCCTTCTCTTCTCCTTCTGGAACACCCATGACATGTATGTTTGCGCATCTCTTGCTGTCCCTGAGACCTTGTTCAAGGTTTTCTAAACTTTTCTTCATCTGTTCTTTTGTATGTTCACTTTCAGAGGCCATTTCTTCAAGCTCACCAATCCTTTCTTCTCCTTCCTCAAATCTGCTATTATATGATTCCAGCGTATTTTTTATTTCATTTATTGCACCTTTCATTCCCATAAGATCTGCTATTTTTCTATGTACGCTTTCAAATTATTCTTTGTGTTCAATCAATGTCTTCTTAATATCCTTAATTTCTTTAGCCATCTCATTGTATTTATTAAGGAGATTTGTTTGAACATCTATGAATAGTTGTCTCAACTCTTTTATGTTATCTTGTTCCTTTAACTGGGCCATATTTTCCTGTTTCTTGGTGTGGATTGTAAATTTTTGTTGGCACCTTGCATATGGCTTACTAGAGTATTTATTATGGGTACAGTTTTTCTCTTTAGTTTAGGGATTACTACACTTTCTCCCTTCCTGGTTATGTGGTAGGAGACAAGGATGTAGTTAGTGCTATAAGCTGTGGAGGCTCAAGCTGCCTCATTGCCCCAAGGACCAATGAAGCTTCTCCCAACTTTCTCCTTTTCCAGGGGTAGGGACAGAGCCACAGCTGTGTGGAATAATCCAACTCATGCAGGTCTAGACTGTAGTTGCCCAGAGAGACTGATGAAGTTTCACACCCCTTTCTCCCCTGCCTTGGGCAGGGATTGGGCTGCAGGTGTGGGCAGCAACCTATGCAGTGCAGGTCCAAGATGGCCACAGCTGCCCCAGTAGACTTCTGATTATTCAGTCTGCTCCAGTCAAATGTGCCTGTAGTTACATGGATAGGCTGGTGCAGAACATGCCAGCTTCCTCCCTGCTAGCTGAAGCCCAGGCTAGGGCTGCAGGCTAATCTGGGTGAAAGAAACCAGTCTCTACCATCATTGTGACTTTCAGTCAACCGGCTTCCTCTCAGGCCAGGGGCGGAGTCAAAATGGCAGCTACTGGTCTCCTTCTGACCTGGACAGGCTCAAACTTTACCTGTTCTTAGGGTTATATTCCAGCCAGCTGAATTTACTAATCAGTAGCTGACATAGGTGGCCAACTGTTTCTTGCTCCCCTGTTTTGGGGAAATGGAGCTTCTAATTCCTGCCGCAGAATAGCTCCTGGGGTGGCTTGCGCTGCCAAAGTAGGATGATCACTGGCCTCCACAGTGTGTCCTGTAATTTCCCTGAAAGGCTGGCACAGCTGCCCCCAGCTTCCTCCCTGCCTGAGGTGGGCCTGGGACCTAGGCTAGAGCTACAATCTGATCTAGATGGAAGAAAGCTGCTCCCTACCAGCACTGTGATTTTCAGTCAGCCCCCCTTCTCCTCGTGTCCTGTCAGGTGTGGAGTTAGCATGGCGGCCACCGGCCTTTTTCTGACTTGGACAGGTTCAAACTCTAGCTGTTCCCAGGACTATACTCTAGCCCGCCAAATCCACCAATCAGTAGCTGAAGTTGGTGCCCAACCATCTCCCCCTCCCCCATTTTGGGAAGTGGCGCTTTCAACTCCAGCCACAGAACAGCTCCCAAGGTGACCTGTGCCCCTAGCAGGGGATGGGCACCGGCCTCTGTGGAGTAGAGAGGTCTACCTATGAATCTTCTCTGCAGATGGGCAGTCTTCCCTCCACTCCTCCAAGGATATTTCAGGATGCATCCCTTGTCTCCTGGAGCCCCCAAACAAGTGCTCCAGACAGCTCCGGATGGTCACCAACTCCCCGGCAGCAGGAGGTGACTCTAGGAGCTCTTCAGTCCCCCGCCATCTTACTGGTCATCCTCACTGTCTGTATTTTTTTTTAAACACTCATTTCAAATTATCATTAGCTGCTTTTGCTTGGAGAGCAAAAATTATATTCATGTTCCTAACTTGTAAATGAACTGAACAACTTGTCATAAATTTATTTTTCAGTTTCTTCTTCTAAATATTTCCTGTTCTGATGTTTTTCCCATATTCGTCTTGATTATTTTTTTTCACATTGATGTTTAGGATTATACCAAAGTTGGTCAGATACCCTCCTATTGTGAGTTTAAATGAGAACAAACACATTATTAATCACTGGATGTGTCTAGTACATTTGAAGATGTATACATCTATGAACCAGCACTTCTAGTCATAGGAATATTCCTCTGAGAGTAAAGCATGTGAATGTAAATTAAGAGCCATGTAATGAGTGTGTATTATACCACTATTTGTATTATTTTTAAAATTGGAAGCACCTTAAACATTCATCAAAATGGCCTCCTCAATTTCCAAGATGAGATCTCTTCCAAGTACCAACTTCTTTCCCCATAACACTTTACTCCCCACTTCTAATGAAATTATGAACTTTAGCCTACTGTCTTTGAAAGCAGTAGCCGCACATAAGATTAGAGCAAAAACTATTTGAATTTTATCCCTGTATTTCTTATATATGGCAAAGAATAATAAGGAAATTGTCAAAATAAATATGCAAAAGTTGCCTGCATCAACATGAGTGAAAAAATAAAGTAACAGATGAATAAAAACAATTTGATAGCATTTGTAAACATATCAAAAATATGAAAATTGAAACAAGTTGTTTGGATATGCATATATAAATAGTTAAATTTAAAAATTCACAAAAGCTATACAAGGTACAATGATAAGACTACAAGAAGAGAATATGGGAGACATGGGTGCATGGGTGTTATTATTATTATTATCATTATTATTTTGATGTCACTACATTGCAAGATTTAAGGCAAGCCCTTTAAATTATCTTTTCTCTAAGTAGCCCTACTTGAAAAATGAATATAATTTTCTTGATATCTAATATCTAAACCCTCCTGAATTTTAAAAGGATGACTATACTGGTACAGTTCTAACAAACATAAAATAATTTGTATTAAATGATATTTTTTCATGACTTTAAATTGTGTGTGCGTGCATATGGTTATGATTACATTCTCTAACATTGGTCTTCATCTTGTTTCCAATGTAGTTCATATTATTATATAAGCAGTTTTATCATTCTTTGTTATAACCGCAGAGCATGACATTGTACGGATGTACAATAAATTATGTTTCAAATAATTTACGTTTCAAACATTACATTTTACAAGTAATATTTTGTGCATGTGTGAATAATATATCTATAGGAAAATTTCAGAATTAGTTTTCCTGGCATGTGGAATTGTAAAAGTTACTTGGCAAAACGTCCTTCATAGAATTTACACCAACATACACACACTCCAATAAATTATATAAATGACTGTTTCTTCACATAATTGGCTACAAAACAAAATGCTTTTATTTTTAACATTTTTACTTTGGCCTGGAGTAAAGTATCATCTTTACAGCCTTTTATTAACAGGAAATAATTGATATGTCATAAATTACATACATTTAAGGTGCAAAATTTAATAGGTTTTTATATGTGTATTTACTTCTGCAACCATCAACAAAATCAAAATAATAAACATATCAATTACCCACCAAAATTTCATCATGCCCCCTTGCAAACTCTTCCTCCAGTGGCTTCCTCACCAAGCATGCACTAATCTGCATCCTGTCACTATAAATTTGTTTTCATTTTCTAGAATTTTATATAAATAGTATCACACTTTATATACTTTGTTTTTCTTACTTTTTAACTTGACATGATTATTTTAATTTCATCCATATATTGGCATGTTTCCTGGTTTGAGTTTTTTGTGGACCATAGAAAATTATGTTCTTAGGCAAACCCATTCCTGTGCCTCTAAGCCTACTGTATGTGGTGGGGATATCTTTTGGTTAGATTTAATCAAGGGACTCTTTGATTGGATCACTTTTGGTTAGATCACTTCAGTTAAAGGCCTTTGATTAGATTGCAGGACCCAGGGTAGGTTCTAATCATTTTATTGGAGTCTTATAAAATGGAACACAGAAAAAGACAGCTGCCATTTTACCCTGCCATGAGAGAGAGGACTCCAGGATCACGTACAGCTGCAGAAAGGCAGAGAAACCCTGAGAGGCTGGAAAAGAGGCTGGGGCAGCTCAAAGGTGAAGAGACAAAGCCCAGAGGAGAGGGGAAAAATAAGCTGTTGTACTTCATCACCTACAGCTGAGCTCAGGGAGAAATTGAGCCTGGGGGAGAAAACAGAACAATACCAACAGAGCTGCCATTTTGCCTTGCCATGTGGCAGGGGTTTAGAATCCAGCAGCTGATCTCTGGAAAGAATATCTCCAATGATGCCTTGATTTGGACATTTTTCAGGGCCACAGAACTGTAAGCTACACCCTAATAAAATCCTATTATAAAAGTCAACCATTATTGAAAGCTTTTAGCAAACCAAATGAGCATGTATCAATAATCCTTTTTCTTGCTGAGTAGTATTCTATTGCATGTGTATACCACAGTTTGCTTATCCACTCAAAAACCAATGGACATTTGGGCTGTTTCTAGTTTAGATATCTTACAAATAAAACTGCTATGAACAATCATGTGC
The DNA here is from genome assembly GCA_004027955.1 of Chaetophractus vellerosus. Lineage (NCBI taxonomy): Eukaryota > Metazoa > Chordata > Mammalia > Cingulata > Chlamyphoridae > Chaetophractus > Chaetophractus vellerosus. The sequence continues at coordinate 3,374 of PVKH010048191.1, read as the reverse complement.
AAGATTTTATAATGATATATGGTTCTTTATCCTGGATAAATTTTTAGTTGTGGAATGGCTGGATCATATGGTAGGTGAATGAATAATTTTAAATCTAGATTATAGGTTACCAGAGGACAGTGTAAGGATATGAAATGGGTAGTTAATGCTTAAAATGTACAGTGTTCCTAGTTGAAATGATGGAAATATTTTGGTAATGGATGCTAGTGATGGCAGCACCACATTATAAATGTAATCAACAATACTAAAATATATTTCTGAATGTGGTTAAAAAGGGAAATGTTAGGTTGTGTAAAGGGTAATGGGGTAAAAAAAATTAAATACATTGGACTGCACTACACAGCAGTGAACCCTAAATTAAGCCATTGGTTATAGTTAATAGTACTATTGTAAAAATGTGCTTTCATCAATTGTAACAAATGTATCACACCAATAATAATAATAATAATAATAGGGTAGTGTATGGGAATACTGTATTATACACATGATTGTTCTCTGAACCCACAACTTCTCTAATAAAAAAGAAGGAAAGAACAAAACTTCCTGTTTTCCGAAGTTGTAACATTTTATACCACCTCCAGAAATGCATGAGAGTTTTGGTCCTTCCACATCCATGTGAACATATAGTATGTTCAGACTTTTTAAATTTTAGCCATTTCAATAGGTACGTACTAGTTTCTCATTGTGGTTTTAATTAGCATTCCTTAATGACCAAAACATTTGAGCAAGTTTTCATGTGATTATTTTCCATATAATATCTTCTTTGGTGAAGTACCTGTTAGAATCATTTACTGTTTTTTAGATATCATAACTACTGAACCAGTATTGATACATTATCATTAATTAAACTCCATACTTTATTCTATTCTAATGTTCTCAGTTATTTCCTAATGTTCATTTTCTGTTTCATGATCTCATATCATATGGCATAACATTTAATTGTCATGTCTCCCTGGGCTTCTGTGACAGTGTATTAGTCAGCCAAAAGGGTGCTTCGCAATATACCAATAATTGGTTCGTTTTTATAAAGGGTATTTATTTGGGGTAGACACTTACAGTTACCAGGCCATAGAGCATAAGTTCTTCCCTCACCAAAGTCCATTGGCATGCCGACGCTTGCCAGGGTTCAGGCTTCTTGGTTTCCTGGGGCTGTGTTTCTCTCCGGGCTTATTTCCTCTGTTTCCTCCACAAGGTCACCTGTAGACTATCAGGTGAACGACTCACTTTTCTACTCCTGGGGCATTCTCTCCAACATCAGAACTGCTTCTCAAAAACTGCTTCTCAAATCTGCTCCCTCTGTCTTTGGCCTTGCCTTTTATACTTGAGACCACACCCACTGAGGGGCGGGGCTCAATGCCCTACTGACGTGGCCCAGTCAATGCCCTGATCATAACCTAATCACACCCAGATTAACAGATCAGCTTACAAGCATGATTCAATTTATATTTTTGGAATTCATAATTACATAAAACTGCCAAACCATTATGGACAGTTTGAAGTTGTTTTATGAATCCCAAAAAGACAAAGATTATGTTTTTTAACTAGTCCATTCCTGTGGGTGTGAGACCCTTTTGACTGGACTACATCATTGAAGGGAAAGCCAGCTTGGGTCTCTGCCCTCTTGCTGGGTCTGACATATATGGAGACACAAAGAGAAAGGAAGCTTCCATATTTGATTCTGCATGTGAGAGAAAGTACTCTAGGTTTGCCCAAGTACTCCAGGAACTCAAGGAGAGAAGCTCCCAGAGGCTCAAAGAGCTGAGGCCCATGGAAAGATGAGACATATACCTTATAGCTCACAACTGAACTCGAGAAGAAAACTGAGCAGCTCAGACTGAGAGAGGAGGCTGGAAAAAGACAGCCAACTCCAGGAACTGGGCTCTGAGAGACAGTGAGCCTGGAGGGGAAGGCAGAGTTCTAGGAAGAGATTACCCACCATCTTGCTTTACCATGTGGCAGCTGACTTTGATAAGAAAGCATGTCTGCTGATGCCTTGATTTGGACATTTCAGAACCTCAGAACTGTAAGCTTTTATCCTAAATAAAATTCCCATTATAAAAGCCAAGCATTGGTAGCTTTTGGGAAACTAGGAGAGCTCCTTTTGGCTCTAACGACTTCTCAGACTTTACTTGCTTTTAATGACCTTGATAGTTTTCAGACATTCTTGTCAGGTATTTTATAGATGGTTTCTCTATTTGGGTTTATGTAATATTTTTCTCCAGATTCGGCTGGAGTTCTGGTTTCTTGAGAGGAAGACTTCATAGGTAAAGAGCCATGCTCATAATATCATATGAAGGAGACTTGCCAATAAACTTGAATTTTCAGTGTTGATGTTAAGGCTGATCATCTGGCTGAGGTAGTGTTTCACAGGTTTCTCCACTGTGGAGTTATTCTTTCCACCCCACTTTCCATACTTTACTCTTTGGAAAAAGTCCCGACACACAGCCCATACTTAAGAGTGGGGTAATTATGCTTCATCTTTTTGAAGACAGAGTATCTACATTAGTTCTTTGCAGTTCATCTTCATGGGAGATTTTTGGGGGAGACTTCCTTACTTTTTAGCATTGCAAGATTCTGGAAGTTTATTTTGTATGTTTCCTATACCAGCTCTAAAATCAGCACTTTCTCCAAGAAGCCCTAATCCCTTTTCTTAGAGAATGTATTAGAATGTTAGTTGTGCTCATGGCTACTAGGGCATATACTCTCTTCTTGTTTCCGGAAGAGTCCTGCCATCTGCAAAAAAAATCAGTTCTATTTCTTCCTTTCCAATCTGTATACCTTTGTTTCCTTTTTCTTGTCTTATTGTCCTAGGTAAGGCTTCCAGTATGGTATTGAGTAGGAGTGGTAAAAAAGGATATCCTTGCTTTCTTCCCAATCTCAAGGGAAATCATTTAGTGGCTCACAATTAAGAATGATGATAATTGCTCTTTTTTTTCACTTATTTCCTCTATCAGGTTAAGGAAGGTTTTTTAACTGTTCCTCTTTTTTTTTTTTTTTTGAGAGTTTTTATTATGACAGGGTGTTGATTTTTTTTTCATATGCTTTTTCTGTATCTGTTGATTTTTTTTTTTTAAAGATTTATTTATTTTATTACATATCTCCCCTTCCCCCCGCTGCGGCGACGTGCCGAGATTGGACACTGCGCAGGCGCGGCTTTCCCCGCTTGTGGGTGGTCTCTGCGTCTGATCACGGCCGGCTTTCAGTTCGCGGGTGGCTGGCTGCGCTCCATCGGCGGGTGACCTGCCCTGCCCGTGGCGGCTCTTGCCATGTCCGTGGCAGCTTCTTGCCCTGCCCACGGCGGCTCCGGCCCGCCCATGGCGGCTTGCCATTCTCAAGGCAGTCTGCCCGCTAGGAGAGGTCCCCGGGAATCGAAC
>PVKH010048190.1:0-10222 GCA_004027955.1 Chaetophractus vellerosus | reverse complement strand
CACATTTAGAAAAATCCCTCACTTCCCTCTCTGAGGTGGCTCTCCAGAACAGGCGGGGCCTAGATCTCCTGTTTCTGCAACAAGGGGGCTTGTGAGCAGCACCTGGTGAAGAATGTTGCTTTTATGCAGACCATACGGGGGTAGTACGAGACTCCATGGCCAAACTGCATGAAGGCCTAGCAGCCAGACGTAAAGAACATGAGGCATGAGAAAACTGGTTCGAAAACCTATTTCACCGCTCACCCTGGTTGACTACCCTCGTGTCTACCCTCCTAGGACCTATATTAGTCCTTCTCCTTTTTTTTAACTGTAGGACCTTGCATACTTAACTGTTTAATGACCTTTATTAGAGATCGCATTAGCCGTGTCCAGCTTATGGTCCTTCACCAGCAATACCAAGCTATCCCTTCCCCACAAATAGAAACATGTCCTTAAGGAAGATTCCTTAAAAGCTACATGACAAGAAGTGGGGAATGTAAGACTTCAGTCAATTAAGAGTTAAGTAGGACTGTAGTTAATTCCTAGAGCCCTTCCCCCTCCAAGAATGTAGGTCTCCAGATAACCTGAAAAAAGCCTGCTCCAGTCCTTGGAGCCACTGATAACCCCTCCCATCCCAGGCTTCTCTGAACTTGCATCATTGCTTTTCAAGTGAATCGGGTGGGTACCCTCCCACCCAGAGCTTCTCGGAGTTTTGCGACTTGCTTATCAACTATGAACACCTGTATATGCTCCCCTTGTCCTTGGCTACTGCTTATAAATCCTGTGATGACCGTGGGTTGGGGTTCATAGCTTTGCCCACTGTTGGGAAGCCTGGATCCTGACTCGAGTCAGCAAATAAAACTTCCTTTTGCTTTTGCATTGTCAGTGTGGTCTCATCCATGTGCCTGGGGATCTGAAATCAGGAATAACAGCAGGACTGTCCAAATCTCACTGGGAAGGGAGGGTTTAGGTCATCCCATATGCAACCTAACTTCCTTGGCTTGCAGGGGATGAAGACAATGAGTTGAAATGACTAGGCCCAGGGGCACCTTCCACCAGTTGGAAACCATTCTGATTACCCACACATAACCTCGTGTCACTTTTCAAGTGGGTAAGAAATTGATCAACTTCTTGGTGGAGGCCAGGGATAATTATTCAGTCTTATAAACAAAAACTGAGCAAAAAACTAATGAATTTGTACCTATCATTGGCATTTCAGGGACTTTTTAGTCTTAAACCATTCTTTCAACCACTGCAATGCCAAGGTGAAGAAACTTAATTAACTCATAAATTCTTTTAGGTGTCTGAGTGCCCAATTCCCCTCCTTGGCCAAGAATTACTCAATAAATTACAAATTTCACTGTCATTTTCATCTTATGAGGTGAACATACAGGTCTCCAGTGTCCATATGTGTGCCCTCCAAGCTGCCTTGCTATGTCTAAATGAGAACATTGGAATGTATAGAATGCCTAATGAAATAAAATAGCAAGTGTCAGTTGAGCTATGGATGAGTGAGTCCTCAAGAACAGGCAGTCAAAGCACAGAATGTCAAAGCTGAATATCACTCCACCACATTTAAAACAATACATGTTTAGATGAGAGAATAAAGCTGGCACCTAACCCCTAATTAAGACATATCTCAAGTGAGAACTAATCATACTTTGCCACTCGGTTTTTCACACTCCAATTCTGTTGGTCCTTAAACCTGGTAACCAAGAATACAAATTTTACAGGATTTGAGAGCTATCAACCAAGTAGTGGAAGAAATCCATCTAGTGGTGCCTGATCACTACATGCTACTGGTGAATATTACCAAGACTTACACATGGTTCACAGTCCTAGACTTAAAGGATGCTTTCCATTGCATCCCATTAGGGCAGGAATCTTAGAAGCTCTTTGCTTTTGAGAGAGATATTACTGATACTGGAGTATAACAACAACATTTTTGGACAGCGTTACCACAAGTGTTTAAGAATATCCCAATCTTCTTTTTGTAAGCCCTGTCTGAGGACCTACAAGGATTACAGTTCAGAGAAAGACTCTTCCTTCAGTACATAGATGGATACTGATCACCATTAAGTCTCAAGAAGCTGCAAGTGAAAATATGGTAACAATGCTAAAGAGACCAACTGAGAAAGAACATAAAGTGTTAAAAAAAAGTCCAGATCAGACAAATCCATGTTAAATATTTTGGCTTTGAATTATCATTAGGGCAAGGAGCTCTCTCGCTCAGTAGAAAGGAAACATTATACTGAGTGTCAGAGCCTAAATACTAAAAGGAATTCAGAGGTTTTTTTGGCATGGGTGGTTTCTGTAGCCTGTGAATACCAAATTTTTACTTGTAGTCAGGATTTCTTAACAAGGGGTCTGTGAGCTGAAATTGAAATTCAAAATAACATTTTTCTTGTGAGGACGTGTTGGTGCAGGTGTGTTGTATTTATTAAATAATACACAGTGTAATGTGGACTTAGTAAGGGGTCTGTGGTTTTTACCTGAGTGGCAAAGGGGTCCTCCAAGGAATATGAGAAGAAGCCCCTGTTCTGGACACCAGAGTTTACACTTGTCTTTGTGAACCCTGAGCACAACTTGCTCTCAGCTCCAACATTTTGACTACATGACTCTATGAAATAATTTTATTTGTACGTGTATGGGCACCAAGGAATTGTACTATGTGTCTTGAACCAAGTATTTGGAGGAAATACTCAGCCAGTGGCCTATTTATCCAAGCAGTTGATGCAAAGGGTGGCCAATTTGTCTAAGGGCTAGGTCAGCCACCTGAGATTTTTTACAAAAGCTTGAGAGTTTACTTTAGGAAAGCCTACAGTGATTTATACCTCCACTATGTTCTAATATTGTTAGAACAAAAGGAGGGCACTGGCTCACTAGGGGAAAATTGAGCAAATACTAAGGTGCACAATTAGACAATCCTAATGTTATACTAAGAATAATTGACAAATTAAGCCCAGCCACTCTCATTCCAAACCCCAAAAAGCGAGTTGAAAGATTACCTACTAAACATGATTCTGTTCAGCTAATTGAAGTGTATTCTAACCAACAAGTACTCATGGACATGCTACTCTTTGACGCAGACCTAGAATTTTTTACAGAGGCAGAAATTTCATGAACCATGGAAAACAGTGTGCCAGGTACCCTAGCATTACTCTCCATGAAAAATTAGAAGTTGAGGCCCTTCCTGCTTGAATATCTGCACAAAAGGTATAATTATTAGCTCTGACCTGAGCCTTACAACTGAGAGCAGGAAAGAAAGTCATCTTCCATACAAATTCAAGTGTTTGTAGACACCCTCACTGGATAGATAGAAGCCTTCCCTTGCCAAATGGAGAAAGGTCAAGAGATGAAAAAGGTTTTGCTTAAAGAAATTAATCTCATATTTGGAATTTCTATATCCATACAAAGCAAAAATGAAGCAGCTTTCATCTCAGAGATAATCACTGATTAGGGGGTAAGGTATCACTTGGGTCTATATCTCTGCTATTATAAGCAAGTCACCAAAAATAAGACAGATAAATTCCACCTCCTTCAACAAGTGGAGAAAAAATGGAGTGAAGCCTGATAGTTGCCATGGGCCCCGAGGGGAATGGGGAGGGAAGAATACAATAGATTGAAGAAGGGGTATTTAGGGAACAATGGATGTGTTCTGCTTGATCTTGCAATGATGGATACAGGTCATGTTAAATTTCATTAAAAATTTTTAAAAGTGTATGTTCTAAAATGGAAGCCATAATGTAAACTATTGACTATGGTTTGAAGCAATGTTTCAATATTTATACATCAGTTTTAACAAATTTACTGTCCACATGTACAAAGATTATTAATAGTGAAGGGGGGAAAGGAGGAGCATGTTGGGTATATGGGAGTCCCCTATATTCTGTATGTAACTTTATTGTTCTTTATTGTTGTTTGAAGACAATATTTTTTTAAAAAGTAAAAATAAGACTCTGGGGAAGAAAGAGAAGAAAATGTCACTGTACATACAGGACAACTGATATTACAGTGATGAAAGGCAAAACGTCAAAAAAATTTATTTTATTTTATTTTATTTTTTAATATTTTTCATTTTTAATACCCCATTTTTAACTTTACTTAAGTTTTAATTTCTCTAATTTATTATGTATTTTATTTCTTATGTTTAAACTTATTATTATTTCATTTTCCTATTAATCAAATTTGGCAATATTCTTTGCTTCATTTTTGAAGTTTTGGATCACAGAAGGGTTTACAACTATGGCAGGGGAGGATCAATGGGGTGGGGCGTCAGTGATGGGGGATACATGGGAGGAAGTTCACCTGGGCATACATGTAAGGTATATAAATATGTTTAAATGTTCTGGGGGCATTGCCACAGTGGGTAGAGGTTCACAAAACAACCAAAAGATTATTGGATCCCTATCCTGGGGAGCTATGCCACATTCTCTAATGGAACAGAAAAAATCCTCCAAGTACAGGGGCAATGACTAATGAAGAGAAATGGCCCATTGATGGTCCCTTGATATTGACAACTATACTTGTGAGCCTTTTGCTCTTGAATTTGCAACTTAGCCTAGTGTTGTAGAGTGCCTAAGAATTACCTCTTGACAGCATCCTTGTTGCTCAAATATGGCCTCTCTCTAAGCCAAACCGTGCATATAAATACATTACCATCTGCCCTGTGAGGGACATGACTTCCAGGATTAGCCTCCCTGGCACCAAGGGATTACTACCAAGCACCAGCTGGTGAAACAACTGGAAAAAGACCTTGAATGAAAGGGTAAAAGGTATAGACAAATGAGTGTATATGGCTAAGAGACTTCAAAGTGAGTTGGGAGGTCATCAGAAGGGTAATGCTTATGCACACCTCAGCAGGATCTCATAGATGGCCAAGGTAGATACTACGCCAAATAGTGAGGCTCCCGAGGGCTCTGGAGACACCCAGGTCCTACAATCATGACAGATAGCTCTGGAGTTTGGTGCCTTGTCAGTAGGACCTACTTTGGAGTTTGCGCTCCTGAGTGTGACAGAGTTGGACTCAGATGTGACTTCTCTACACATGCCTCTTCTGTCCCTTTTATTTGAACCTATAGTTGGTACTGGAGTTGATACATGTATGTCCAAGAGACTTTATTCTCTTGGCTGGCTATGTGCCTGCTGGGCCCTGAGCCACAGTGGAGTTGCTATACCTACTTTCCAGTTCATTGGACCCATCCAGGACAACTAACAAGAAGATGACTATGGACAACGACCACAACAAGGAACAGAGAGAGTCTACAACTGCAAACAAGAGAGTCCCATCCATCAGCCTTATGGGGTCAAAGCCCTTCTCAATTAGAGGTGGAGGGGGCATCACCATCCCAGAATCCTTAGGATTGGAGAATAAAATATGGACTAGAGTATGCTTACTGGTATTCTATTATAGACTTATTATGATTCTAGTAATGGAAGAAATTATATCATTGATATAGAGACAGTAGCTACTGAAAGTGCTGAAGTCAGGGAGAGGGAAAAAGAGGTGCACTATGGGGCCATTTTCAAGACTTGGAATTGACCCAAGTGACATTTCAATGACAAATACAGGATATTACAAATCTTGTCATAAACTACAGAATTTAGTGGGAGACAGTGTAAAGTACAATATAAATTATAATCCATGCTTAGTGGCAATGCTCCAAAACGTGTTCATCAATTGCAATGAATATAGCACACTAATGAAAGAAGTTGTAAATGTGGGGAAAATTGGGAGGTCTGGGGAGTGGGGCATATGGGAATCCCTTATATTTATTATGTAACATTTTATATAATCTAATTAACTTTTTAAAATAAATTAAAAATATATTTATAAAAAATGGAATCAGGTTAATGGTTATAGTAATTACTCTTTTATTCACCTCTTTAATGGGTCTGGCTAAAGGTGTCATTAACAATGCTGCAGTTGCCAGGAACATAAGCACTATGAGTGACATAGAACAAGAAACTCAACAAGACTTTAAAATTCTCCAACAGTCCATATATTCCTTGGTTAAGATGCTTCTATACCATTGCATAGCTCTAGACTACCTGCTGGCTGAACAAGGTGGAGTCTATACCCTAGCCAATACATCCTGCTCTTTTTACATTACTACCACCCAGCAAGTAGAAAGAAATATGGGCCTGCAAATCCCTCACCATTCAATTTCACTTCCCATACACCAGTTCCTCCCTTGACAGAAGCCTATATTATTCTGCTACTCCTATTGTTTAAAGAGGCAGGTTTGAGATTACTCTCCTAGACTCCAACAGCCAATAAAACTCTTTCCCTTGCTCAATCACTCTTGGTGTGGATTTCAATTCTTTGTGCTGGGCAAAAGAACCCAGAGAACTGGCAAGGGTCCTCTAGAAATGCGTATTATAAATATTTGATACTAAAATCAGGATATTACTGAAAATTCAGTTTGCTAAAATTATGTAAACACATAAGAGTATATTTAAGTGTATGCACAAAGGAAAATATTCCAAAAATACATCTAAAGAGTCACAATTAGGAATTATTATCATTTTCTTCTTTGAATTTCTTTTTTTTTTTCTAGAAGGTGTTGAGAGTTGAATCAGGGACCTCATACTTGCAAAGTAGTTGCCCAACCACTGAGTTACATACACTCCATGTTATTTGAATTTTGATGTAACACAATTTTGGGGTAATGAACAATGGTCAGACCAATGATAATATCAGACTGCTAAACACAAAAACATTTCATTGTGAAAAATGTGCTATCACATCCATAGTGGTGGCCTTTGAGCCGCAGATTAATTAAATGTTTTCTAGAAATACTTCTCATTTACCCAGTCAAAAATTAGAACATAACCAAAGAATCCCAAAAATTGCTTAAAATTATGTGGCTACTAAGGTGTAGGTAATTTTCTGTTACAAACCTAACATGGATGCATTCATCTTTGAAATTTTATCCTTGGGATTATGCCAAGGAATTTTCCTTGGAAATTGATCCCAGAAATGACTAAATTTTGCATTCTCAGCTATCCTCAATAAAAGAGGTGTCATGGCATTATCAGGGTGAAAGTCAAGGGATGTTCTGTTATGCTTGTGCTCATTATAGCTCCCTGGTATACTGGAATGACATAATTTCCAGGTGAACTTTCTATTTGACCAGGATCTGGAAGAAATTTTTAGGTTATTGATTCTACCTCAAAAAATAAAAATGCATGCAAAAAACTAATCATAGGCTATCTCAAAGGAAACAAATTTTATATGGCAAAAAATTTACGATCCTTAAATAGTTTACTTTTTTTGATTTGGGAGAAAAACTTGAGGTTGTCAATTTTCTGAAGAGATAATACTAGAAGAAGTTTTCAAAAACTTTGATTAATGGTAAGTATTAATCTCAAGGTTAGAGTGTTTTAATTTATCTCAATGAATGTGAATATTCTGAGAAGAGAATGCATATTCATATAAATACCATAGAGGTCTTTAAGTAATGCCAGGATTCATAGAAAAGGAAATATAGAATTCATGGAATCAGAGCCATCAAGTAATGTACATGTATTGAATATCTATTTTTGAAGAAATTGAATTAAATACAAGATTAAAAATATATATCTGGAAATTAATAGTAATGTGTGCTATATAATGTTGATACATATAAGCTTTAAATTTCTGATTTGTATTAAATAATACTGGATAAAAAGAACAATAAATGCTGCATTAAAATTCTATCACCGGTTATTTCATAACTAGCATTTTTTGTTTGAAATTAAATATAAGTAAGAATACAGTTTTTGATTGTGATTTCTGGACTCAATCTTGGTAGAATCACAGAGTCAACAATACTTAATGGTCATGTCTCTGGATAAGTCATTTATCTTTCTGTGCCTTTTTTTCTCTTCTAAAAAAGTGCAATAGTAATAACTATGGAATAATATATTTATCTGGATAAATGAGTTAATGAAAGGAAGTATTTATAACAGTATAATTTTATTTTGAAGTATGCCATATGTGTGCCAAATATTGAGTTTTACCCAATTTATACCTGTTAAACTAAGATATTTTCTTTCATATTTTGCAATCCACTTTTGTTATGAATTTCTAGAATCTCTAAACTGGTACTTTAAAGAAGGGCAGATCATTCCTATTTACAAAAACATTTTGGAAGTCATTCCTGCTGGGTGTCACCTTTAATTTATCAACAGTTTATAACAATTGAACGCTATGGAAAGTAGGAATAACACAAATGCACCTGACTTCATCCTTATGGAATTGACAGACTCTGAAGAGATTGGGAAGGTCCTCTTTATATTATTTCTCCTGATATATATATCTGAATACTCTGCTGGGCAATGCAGGGATGACACTGATAATTCGCCTGGATCTCCAGCTTCACATACCCACATATTTTTTCCTGAGTCACTTGTCATTCCTTGCCTTTGGTTACTCAACGTTCATCACACCTAAAGCCTTAGAGAATTTACTGACTTCCAAGAAGTATATTTCATTGATAGGCTGCCCCACCCAGATGTCTTTTTTCTTCTTCTTGGCTACCACTGAATTTTCTCCTCCTTTTTCAATGGCCTATGACCGCTATGTAGTTATCTGCAATCCTCTTCACTACCCAGTTATTATGTCCATGAGACTCTGCAACTCCGTCATCACTGTGTTTTGCATGATGGGTCCCACTGACTCATTAGCCAACCTTCTTTGCATGAACAGTTTGCATTTCTGCAAATCCAACATAATCTACCACGTTTTCTGTGACTTAACCCCAATTTTAGCCCTTTCCTGCACTGACACTCGTGACACTGAAATCATGATATTCATTCTCAATAGTTTAAATGTAATTGTGGCTCTTACCATAATCTCTGTGTCCTAGGGATCCGTTCTGTCTACTATCCTGAAAATTAATTTCACTTCAGGAAAGCACAAAGCGTTCTATACTTGTGCCTCCCACCACCTGGGAGTCACTGTTTTTCATGGCACTACAATTTTTACCTATTTAAAACCAAAGAATTCCTGTTTATTGGGAAAGGATCAAGTGGCCTCTGTGTTTTACACTATGGTGATCCCCTTGCTGAATCCACTCGTTTTTAGTCTTCCAAACAAAGAGGTGAAAAATGCTCTCATTAGAGTCATGCTAATAGAGAGGGCTCCAAACATGTGAAATAACAGTGGTGCTGAACATTTAAGTGCATCTTTTCTTTCTTTATTTGGGTATTTACTTCCTCTCTCTAAAAAGACTAGCATCCTTTAACTAGTTTGCATTTATGTTGAGCCTTGGTCCATTAGGCCAAGCATGATCAGGAACATTTCCAAGAATATGTTTTTAGAAATCCACATAGTAATTGGAAGCCCTGAAATATGTGCTATTCCTGTGATATAAATATGCATTATGTGAAGGGCAAGTAAATACATAAAAAAGAAATTTCCTTGAAACTTTATCATAGAAATCCCAATGCATATTCCAAATTCAGAGAATTTTATTATGGAGAGATCTTTCAGAAATCATCACATTTATTTTGCATAGAAGAAATATAGCTTGGCAAAAGAGTGTGTTTTTGGCTTAGAAAATCCAGTTTAGGTTCTAGATGTGCCATATTTTTAGCTGTATATACTTTAATAAGTCACTGAAAGTTAAATCTAGTTACCTCACCTGGAAATGTTCATGTGTGTTTTATAAATATTTTTGACACATCTTATTCATAAAGAAAGAAAGAGATAAAGAAGGAAAATGAGAACTTCAATATTTGGTCTTACATCAAGGTAAAATATTGTGATGGAATAAAATTATAGAAAAAAGTACACATAAATATTGAAGAATATTTGGAAAATATTTTAAATTATCAAAGAAAATAGACACATCCTAAACGTTTTTGAGAATTTTGCTTATGTACTGCTAGACAAACCTTATTTATATGTATGCATATATTGCATATATATATATATATGGAGCTTTTGTTCTCTACTCATCGCTATAAACTTTGGTCATTCCTTGTGCTTTTAATCTTGGGAGATGAATATGTTCTTGGTACATGAGGAATTTGACTGTGTAGTCTAATTCCATGAGTTTTTTTAAATTTATTTTTTACCATATTTTCCTTTAAATCACATTCAGATATATATTTAACTGCTGTTAATTGAATTCTCAATGTGTTAGTATCATCACTACCATCCATAACCAAAACATTTCCATTATTCCAAATAGAAACTCCGCAAATTTAAAACATTAACTATTATTTCCTTTTTAAAATGCCTCTACAGAGTCTA
>PVKH010048189.1:0-10224 GCA_004027955.1 Chaetophractus vellerosus | reverse complement strand
TTGACTTGAGTTTCAAGGGGGATAAGGCTGCAGAGGACTATCTAGATGACTGTGGCCATCATATAAAGACTGAGTGTTTTAGTCAGCCACAGGGATGCCTTTTGTAATATACCATCAATTGGTCAGTCTTTTAAAGGGTATTTATTTGTGGTAGAGGCTTACAGTTACCAGGCCACAAAGCATAAAGTTCTTCCCTCACCAAAGTCCATGTGTTGGAGCAAGATAGCTGCTGACATCTCCAGTGTTCAGGCTTCCAGGTTCCTCTGTTCCCGGGGCTGTGTTTCTCTCTGGGCTTAGCTTCTGTTTCCACCACAAGTTCAGCGGTAGACCATGAGGCTCTCTATGCATTGCCTCTCTCCACAAGGCCAGCTGTATGCTATCGGGTGAACGGCTCACTCCAACATCAGAACTACTTCTCAAATCTGCTTCTCCAAACCCCTGTCTTGCTTTTTAAACTTGAGACCACTCCCACTGAGGGGTGGGTCTCAATGTCCTACTCATTGCAGCCCAGTCAACGCCCTAATCATAAACCAATCATGCCCAGATGAACAGATGAGTTTACAAGCATAATCTAAATTATATTTTTGGAATTCATAATTACATAAAACTGCCAAACCATCACACTGATATGATGGTTCTTTTGGCTTGGGTGGTAGCAGAGGAGGTGTTGAGAAATACTCATACTCCAAAAATATTTTGCACAATCATTATAATATACTGATGGATTCTATGTGAGGTGTACAGCATAGAGATAATTCCAGGATGACCCTTCAGTCTTTACTTGAAAAAGTAGCAGTGTAGCTTTTCATTACCTGAGAAAAAATTTTAGATATTGCAAATATTTACCTGAGAGTTATCTTATGAAGATAATCTATGTTAAATAAATGTCTAAAGCTCTTTGAATTTGTCTGGAACTCCGTAGGTGTTCAGCAAATAAAATGAAAATTTTTAACATTATAATGTAGCATCAATCATATCCTTGTAAATCTATTGTTCATATTTTGTCTTGTTTATTAGTCTAATTTTATCATATTTAAATAGCTCAATTTTTACAAAACATAATATTGAAAAAACCTGTGAACAAAAGGATTTTGTATTAAAAATACCTCAGACTATATTTTCCATAAATGATGATATGCACTGATATGAATAAGGAAAGTAAAGGGACAGTATAAATAATCTAGTGTTCTCACATTGCCTAAAGTTTTTATTACATTATTTAATAACACCATAAATGTTTTCTAGAATATATTTTAAGAGGACAAGGTAGTCTGAATTTAATTAAAACATAAGGAATGCCTGAACTTACTTTCTATAAACATTTGACAATTATTACCAGCAAAAACCAAAATGATACATTTTCTAACTTATAGAAACGTACATAAATGAAAAAAGACCAGCACAGTTCATGAAAATGACACAATAATAACAAAGTCCTATAAATGTAAGAAAACACACAATGCATGTACAAGATAAGCAAATAATTTTAAAAGTATAGTGTTAAAAAATAAATGCTTATCAAAGGCTTCTAAGTGTAAACAAAACAAAGATTTGTAGTAGATATAAATCTAGGCAACTTAGAGCAGAGAGCTCATTGTTATTACCTATGAAAAGTAAAAATTTTATAGGTATTCAGGATGTAGAAGATAACAAAACATGTTTTACTTCTTTTAATAAATTAAGAGTGGGGCCGACTGGATAGCCCAGTGGATAGGGCGTCGGCATACCACATGGGAGGCCCAGGTTTGGTTCCCGGGGACCTCTCCTAGTGGGCAGACCGCCTTGAGAATGGCAAGCCGCCGTGGGCGGGCCAGAGCCACCGTGGGCAGGGCAAAAAAGCTGCCACGCACAGGCAAAAGCCGCCACGGGCAGGGCAGATCGCCTGCGAATCGAGCGCAGCCAGCCACCCGTGAACTGAAAAGCCGGCCGTGATGGAAGCAGAAGCCACCCACAAGCGGGGAAAGCCACGCCTGCACACTGACCCAGTCTCGGCGCATCGCCGCAGCAGGGGGGAAGGGGAGATATGTAATAAAATAAATAAATCTTTAAAAAATAAATAAATAAATAAATAATAAATTAAGAGTGATAAGCTTGTGAGAATTCATTAAAATTTTAATCCTAAAATAGTGGTTGGACTTAAGTATTTCAAAAATCATTAAAGAAAATGAATAAATTTAACTCTACAATTAAAACATAACTATAAATTAAAAGAAAATAAGTCATTTGAAGACAAAGATATATATATATATCTAACAAGCTTTGCTTAAGTTTAAATTAAAACAAAAATATAGGAATTTGAAGAATACATACTTTGTTAAGCATACATTGAATAGTAGTGAAATTAAAAATGCAAATTCAGATTATGTGGAGGAACTTTTAAAAAGAAATAATAGTTAATACTTAAAATACACAGAGTTCATATTTGGAATAATAGAAATGTTTGGTATATTTATATGTAAGAGTTGTCTAGAAGACCATTAACAAAGCCCTCAAAAATGACTAGGATATTTCCATTTTATTTAATAATATTTAAAATATTTCCAGAATTTCTTCAATGAAAACATACAATTTTTTTCTTTACCTAACTTATATCAAAATATTTTACTGCTCTAAGACCAAATATTGAAGTGCTCTTTTGGCTTTTTAAGTTGTTTGTTTCTTTATGAATAAGATTTGCCAAAAATCTTATAAACCCGCAACATAAATTGTCATAACAAAAGCTATTGTGTATTCAAAATTTTGTAAGAATGTAAGCATTCTGATGATCATGATCAAAATTTATTTATACAACAATAAATTCTTTCCATTTCTTACATGATTTCATCTTTAAATTAAACCAATGGATATAGAAGTATTTTTATGTTTTAATTGAGGAAACTAGACTAAAACTTTCAGTATCTTACTAGGGAATATTCAGCAAAACAGCTGATAGAAAGATAGAGAAACTAAACCCTGGGTTTTCTAGTCCAACAAAGTACTCTTTTTAAGACTATGATAAATTTCTTTCCAAAGAATAAGTTGAATGATTTCTTAAAAAGCTCCCCATAATAAAATTCACTGAAGTTGGAATATGAATGGGAATTTCTATAATACAATTTGAATTATATTAACACTTTTTTTCTATTTCACAACAGTAGCTTTTAAAATCACATTTTTTAAACCATAGTTTTCACAATTATGATGAAGATTTCAGAATTCTTGGATATGTTTTATTGAATGAACTGTAAAATTTCAGAATTCTTGGATATGTTTTATTGAATGAACTGTAAATGCAAAGTAATTAATGGATGCTAGTGCATTTAGAAAGAAACCAAGTAAATGCCCAAAAGGAAAAGAAAGAACAGATGCACTTAAATATTCAGCATTCCCTTCAATTCTATGGCTTGGAAACCTCTCTCTTCTGCATGATGCTAAAGAGAGCATTTTTCACCTCTTTGTACCTAAGACTATAAATGAGTGGATTCAGCATGGGGATCACCATAGTATAAAACACAGAGGCCATTTGATCCTTTCCCAAGGAGTAGGACTTCTTAGGTTTTAAATAAGTAAAAATTTTAGTTCCATAATAGGTTGTGACACCCAGGAGGTGGGAGACACAGGTAGAGAAGGCTTTGTGCTTTCCAGAAGAGGAATTAATTTTCAGGATAGTAGACAGAATGGGCACATAGGAAACCAAGATTGTGCTAAGAGACACAATTACATTTAAACTAGTGAAAATGAATATTGTTATTTCTGTTACATGTGTGTCACTGAAGGACAGGGCTAAAATTGGAGTTAGGTCACAGTAAAAGTGAAAGATAACATTGGAGCCAAAGAAATGAAATCTGTTCATGAAAAGAAGGTTGACTAATGATTCAATAAAACCAATCAGGTAGGACCCTGTGAATGAAGGTGTGGCAGTGTCTCCTGGAAATAACAACTGGATAGTGAAGAGGATTGCAGATAGCTGCATAGCAGTCATAAGCCATTGAAGAGAAAAAGATTCAGTGACACAGAAAAGGAGAAAAAAGACATTTGTGTGAAGCAGTGAATGAATGAAATAGACTTGGAAGTCTGTAAGTTCTCTAAGGTTTTAGTTGTGATGACTGTTGAGTAACTGAGGTCCAGGAATGAGAGCTGACTGAGAAAAAAGTACATGGGATGTGAAGCTGGAAATCCACGTGAATTATCAGTATCATTCCTGCATTTACCAGCAGGGTAATCAGTTATATTAGAAGAAATACCATAAATAGGAGCCTCTGTATCTCTTCAGATTGTGTGAACCTAATAAGGATGAAATCATTCACAGTTGATTTATCCCTTCTTTCCATAATAGCATTCAACTTGTTGTAAACTGTTGAGATATCAAAAATTTTACTTGGTATAGATGACTTCAGAACTGTTTTTGTTTATAGGGATGATTTGGCATTTTTGAAAAATCAGACTAATGATTCCAGAAATTTATAAAAATAGTTGTTTGCAAAATATGTCTGAAAAGAATCTTAATTTGCCAATTATAAGTTAGGTAAAAATCAACACTGGAAATTATATAATAGAGAATAATATATATGTGTACATATATATAGAATAATTAGAATGAACATGACACTGTTATAAGTACTTCCCTCCATTAGCACACTTCTCCAGGTGAAAACATTATACCAGAAATATTACTCTTGTACACATATTTAGATGAGAGAAAGGGCACAGAAAGTTAATTACCTAGAAACACTACCATTAAGTATTGTTGGCCCATTGATTCTACCAAGATTGATTTTGTCCAGAAACCAAGTTCATGACATTCTTTTCTTACTTTTATTTAAATTCAGCAAATTAAAAAAATGTATGTTAAAGCAATGATAGAGAGGTTTTTTTTTTTTTTTGGTACATATCCACCCCTTTCTGCTTGCTCTTGCTGTGTGTTCATTTTTGTTTTCTTCTATGTCTGCTTTTTGTCTCCCCCCATTGCGGTGATATGCCAAGTCAACACACCACGTTGGTGGCTTGCCCTGCTCCTGGGTGGCTCTGTTCCATTTTGTGGGTGGCACAACTCTGTTTTTCATGGGCAGCTCAGCTCCATTTTTTGTGGGTGGCTCGACACCATTTTTTTTTGCGGGTGGCTTGGCTCCATTTGCAGGTGACTTGCCCTGCCCATGGTGGCTTTGCCCTGCCCATGGTGGCTTTTTTGCCCTGCCCCTGGTGGCTTTGCCCCACCCATGGCAGCTTGGCCCCTCAAGGTGGTCTGCCCACTTGGAGAGGTCCCCAGGAACTGAACCTGGGGCCTCCCATTTGGTGTACTGGCACCCTATCCACTGGGCTACAGCTGGCCCCCAATAGAGAGTTTTAATACATCATTTATTGTTCTTTTCTATTCAATATGACTTAGTAAAAGTGATAATTCAGAAACTAAAACTTATCTTTATAATATTAGAGAGCACACAATTACTGTTAATTACCAGTTATGTTTTAAAAGATTATTGAATCAAATTGCTTCCAAAAAAATCATATTTTCAATATGTGTATGTTGGTTGATTACTCTGATTCCACCAGTTTTTAAAATTTCTGTTCCTACAAATCCTAGCATTACTTAGGTAAGGATTACATGATATATATATGTATATGCATATCCTTCTAATAATATCCCCTTCTTTTGAGATAAAAGTAATACACTTGAACTTTGAGATTAATACTTACCATATGTTAATGCTGTTGAAAAATTTCTTCCAGCATTATCTGTCTAGAGATTTGTCAACCTCTAGTTTTTCCCATGACTGAAATATATAACCCATTTAACAGCATGAAATTTCTGTGATATAATATTCATTTTCTTTGAAAAAATATATTTAAATTGTAGTGTATTATTATTTTCTGAGGTAAAATAAATCAACCTAAAATTTTGTTCAGGTTCTGGTCAAATAGAAAATTCACCTGTTTGGTTATGTAGCATGAGTATACCAGGAGCTACTGTGACCTCAAGCAGA
The DNA here is from genome assembly GCA_004027955.1 of Chaetophractus vellerosus. Lineage (NCBI taxonomy): Eukaryota > Metazoa > Chordata > Mammalia > Cingulata > Chlamyphoridae > Chaetophractus > Chaetophractus vellerosus. The sequence goes on along the minus strand of PVKH010048189.1, from coordinate 4,264 downwards.
GCAGAGTATCCCTTGGTTTTTCACCTGATAATGCCAAAGTACCTCCTATATTGGGGATTGCAGATAATGCCACATTTGCTCATCTAGGGAACTAATTTACAAGGAAGATTGCTTAACATCATGCCAAGGATAAAAGTTCAAGGACTAACATATCCATGTCAGGTTTGTAACAGAAATTTGCCTCCCCTTAGCAGCCACATAATGTTGAACAGGTTTATAGGTATTCTTTAGAGATGTTCTAATTTATGACTGGATAAAATTGTAGCTATTTCTAGAGAAATGATTAATTAACCCATGGCTAATAGTCCAGATCATTAACAACCATGTTTGTAATAACATGTTTTTCACAATGATATAATTTAATATTTAAAAGTGTGACAGTATCATTGGACTAAACATTGTTCATTATACAAAAATTATTAAACAATAAAATTCAAAGAAAAAATGGAAATCATTCATAAATGTTATTCTTAGATAAATATTTTTTCTAAGTATTTTCATTTGTACATATAAAGCCTCTTTATATTTATGTTTATGTATTTATATAATTTTATCACAACTGAATTTTCAGTTATTTTTGCTTAATATTGTTTATTATTTATTATAGACCTTGACCTATGTTAAAAAAGCACTAGGAAAATCCACAATTTCAAGTATTTTTCATTGACTGGTGTGACATTACTAACTTCTTTCTAAGAAGGTGCACCAGCATCACAAGGAAAACATGGATTTTCTCTAGTCAGGTTAGGGAGAATCAACTAATTCATCAACTCAACAGATGTATTGTTTTATTCAGCCACAACATTGCTTGTCCAACTTCTTTTATTCATTTAGTGTGCTAGTCTTTATTATATTAAAAGAAATAGGACAGAATAAAGTAAAAATCATTGCTGATATGAGTAAAGATTTTATAATTTTATTCATGGCCAAAAGCTTCTTTCTTCTATATACAACTAGATGAAATCCATTCCTGTGACTCTGTCATTAATTATTGATAATGATATCAATTTCCATGTAGATTTAAATGCTGGTACAAGAAAATCTGTATATATGGCAGAATTTCAGGAGACAAAATGATGGAATGGATCAAGGAATTACAAAATAATATATACTATTTATTTGATGAACTTTTGAATGTACAATTATTTAATTCATCAAACATTCAAAGATAATGAGAAAATGCTTATATGCAGATTAAAGGGTCAGCATCAATGAACCTCACAATAGGTGACTATGGGGTTTAATATATTCTATGTCAATACCATCTCAATAGGGTCTGCTCACTCCTTGAATATCACCATGAAGATGTTTGTATTCCAGTACTGAAACCATTTTATAGTCATTAAGTGTACTTTCAGATAATATAAGTAACAAAGAGAGAATAATTTAAAAACTTTATGAGTAACCATTTTTGTTGACTCTTTATTGGTGGGATTCCAGTATATCATCTTTGAAATTGGAATGATAAATGATTTTACTTAAACTGGAATGATAAATGTTAATCATCTTGATTTGCTTGAGCTTCCATTATATCTAGGGAGTTATAAAGAAGAAACAGAGCTTAACTGAAACAAGCTGACATACCAATAATCTTTTACAGTGCTCATGAAACCCCTTCCTCCAGACTGAGAGGAAGAAATGTGACACCAACAAGGCTTGAAAATCATCACCACAATCTTGCATCAAAATCCTGCTTGCTGATTAACAAACCAGGCCTCAAGGACACCCTGCTCAAACAGTCTCCAAAGTCATGTAAAGCATGTACCAAGAATAAATCACACCCTTATCCCTCCCTATGCCCCTTTATACCTTCCCTTTCTCTCAAGCAACCATATAAGCTACCTCCCAAATCAAACTTTTGAGTAGAAACCTCTTTTGGAGCTGCTCCTCCATTAATGCAACTTTAGCTCAATAAACTTACTTTGCAAACCCTTTTTTAAGTCTCTTTTATTTTCATCACAACAATCTAATAGTAAAATTATGTTGACAGAAAATCAGGAGTAAGAAACAGAAATGAAGTATAACTGACCTACATTTCAACTAAATTAGAACTTTGCTGTCTATAGAGATGGAAATTCTCTCATTGGTGAAGGCAATCTCCTCAGTTAATTGTAGAGGTAACCAGTCATATATGGAATCAATTCAGTTATGATTATAGCCCAGGAAATGCCCTTGTCTTAAAATTAGAACATTTCTTGCTTGAACAAACTGGGTAGCATTACTTGGCAGTGTTGTCACATTAGTCTAACCATCACAAGAAATTAACATTTTTAAGAGGAATTCAGGAGTAAAATTCCATATATAGGTACAACTGTAAAAAATCTATTAATTAAAATTAAATTTAACCAATGCTATAAGGTACTTCATTGCTGAAAACACTTAGGAAAGACCTAAGTAAATGGAAGAATGTTCTTCATGAATTTGAAGATTAAATATTGTTTAGTTTCCAATTCTACTGAAAGCAATTTACAGATTCAATGTAATCTGAATCAAAATTCCAACAGACATCTTAGCAGCAATAGGAAAGCTAATCAACAAATTTGTATAGGCCCAGTTAGCCAAAAGATCTTTAAAAAGAAGTTGGATGTTAGAGCACTAACTCTAACTAATTTAAAATTCATTACAAGTCTCCAGCAATCAAAATGTCATTACACTGGCAGAAAGGCAACATTCATACTTTTGTAATTGAATTAGGAGTTCAGAAATAGATCATCATGACTGTGCCAATTGATTTTTGTAAGCATTGTGACTTTTATGCAATGATGTAATAATAGTCTCTTTAACATATAGGGTTTGGAAAATAGGCTAGCTATATGCAAAAGAGTGAATGTGATTCCATACCACTCACCATATAGAAACATTATCTCAAAATAGATCAAATACCTAAATATAGGAATCAAATCTATAAAAAGGGTTTGGGATTGAATTATTTACCCCAAACACTTGTTCTTAATCTCAATCCATTCCTGAAGTTGTGATTCCATGTTAAATATTAACTTTTGAAAATGTTATTTTTAGTTTTGTTATGGTCAATTGAATGTTTTGGTTGTAAACCAATTACTTCAGAATGAATTTCAGACATCTCAAGAAAGACAAGGCCAGAAATTAGAATACAGGTTACTAGGGCTTGGATTTGGGGTAGGGAATTGCAGGATAACGGTTAATTGCCCCAGAGTTTCAATTTAGGTTAATGGGAAAATTTTGCTATTGGATGTTGGTGATGAGAACAAGAAGGTGAATATTAACAACACCAAATTCTATATTAGCAAGTGGTTAAAATGCAAAATTTTAGGTTATATAAGTGTGTTGGTTTGAGACTGTAAATTACTCAGAAAATCATGTTCTTGGAGCTAAACCTACTGTGGGCAGAAAGTTTTTAAGTTACTTCAGTTAAGGTGTGGCCCAGAATGGGTCTTAATCCTCTTATTGTAGTCCTTTATAGAAAAATGAATTTCAGACACAGAGAAAGCGATGGAAGCAATTAGCAGGAAGCAACAAAACCTGAAAGAGAATAGAGGGACCACTAGATGCTGCCATGTGACTTGCCATGTGACAGAGGAGTCCACAATTGCTGGGAGCCATTCTTTAGGAAGAAGGTATCATCTTGATGGTGTTGTGATTTGGACATTTTCATAGCATCTGAACTATAAGCTTATAAACTAATGAATTCCCATTGTTAAAAGTCAACTCATTTCTGGTATATCTGCATTTCAGTAGCCTAGCATACTAGAACAGTATATTACAGTATAAAATTTTTGAAAATCTATAGAACTGTATACAACAGTGTACTCTATTGTAATCTATGGATGACATTAGCAGTTTGCTTATAACAATATTGTTTCAACAACTGTAACAAAAGCATCACACTGAGAAGTGTTAATAGGGAAAACTGTGTTGGTGAGGTGGTATAAGTGATTTGTGTACATTCTACACAGTTTTTCTGTAAAGCTACAACTTTTCTAATAAAAATAATAATAAACAATAATGTATTATTATACCTCCTCACATAAAATGTAAGAACCCTAAAACTTTCTAATATCTTTAAATTACAACACTATCCTGTAATTATATGTATTTTGTAAAATGGGAGAGAAATGGGATGAGTTCCCATAAGTTCAGTCTTTTATGTCCTTATTTCAACATACAAACTTGCCAAAAAGTGTAAAAGTATGGTTCACAGAGAAAGGGCTCAGGCAAAATAGGCTAAATCTCATTCACCAGACTCTACCTAATCTTTAATTAAACCTGTATTGAGTGATTCAAA
>PVKH010048188.1:0-10224 GCA_004027955.1 Chaetophractus vellerosus | reverse complement strand
TCGTGCAGAGAAAAGGAAGAGGGCATACTAACCGGTCCAGCTTGGTTAGGGACTCAGTTTCAGAACTTGGGGGAGAAGCAAAGAAAAAAAAAAGGGAAAAAAATGTGAAGCTCGGAGAAACCTGGAAACACATCATAAGCAAACCATATATGAACAGGGTGGGGGGAGGAGGAAAGGAAGAAAAGAAGGGAAGGAGGGAGGGAAGGAGGGAGGGAGGGAGGAAAAAAGAGAGGAAAGAAAGAAAAAGGGAGGGGTGGAAGGCTGCTGGTGGAAGGCAGTGATTCCAAGCAAAGCTACTCTTATGACTTATAATGTAAGAAACTCAACATCTTACATCATCACTTATTTCACCTATCATGGCAAACCAGCAGCTGCCTAGCACAAAGAAGCCAAGCACAATGCTTAGGAATGCCCCTGTCTGGAGTTTTAGGGAGACCCTGAGCTCTGCTACAAGATGCAGCAGACAGCCCCTTGCTAGCATTGTTTTGGCCAACATAAGTAGCTACTGCAGAAAAAGATGAGACAATGAAGAGATCAGAATGGAAGGGAGGATTTTCCCCTAAAAATTCAGCAAGACTGGATCCTAATCTAGAATACTTGTGCAAGCACCTTCTAGTATGCAGGCTCTGGCTACTCCACAGGGTTCCTGAGAGTTAAAACAAAGGACAGAAGCCCCGGGGCAGAAACTCTGGTGCTAGAGGGCCATGAGCATGGTTTTCAGGCTTTCCCAGTTGGGAGGGTTAATTTTGTGTAAACTTGACTAAGCTATGGTACCCAGTTGTTTGCTCAAACACTAGAGGTTGCTCTGAAGGTATTTTGCAGGTGTGATTAACAACTCCAAATCAGTCGACTTTAAGTAAAGGAGATTACATTCAATAACGTGGGTGGGCCTGGTCCAATTCGTTGAAAACCTTAAGAGCAAAAACTGAGGTTTCCTGCAGAAGAAGGAATTCTGCCTCAAGACTACAGCATCAACTCCTAGGGCTCAGTTTCCAGCTGCTGGCCTGCCCTACAGATTTCAGACTCAAGACTGCAACAGCAACTCATGCTTAAGCTGCCAGCCTTCCAGCCTGCCCTACAGGTCTCAGACTTGTCAACCCCCACAATCTTGTGAGCTAATTCCTTAAAATACATCTCTTGGGGGAGCAGATGTGGCTCAAGTGGTTGAACGCCTGCTTCCCACACGGGAGGTCCTGGGTTTGGTTCCCGGTGCCTCCTAAAAACAAACAACAAGCAAACAAACAAAAAACCCAACTCAGAGAGCTGTTGTGGCTCAGTGGTTGAGTGCTGGCTTCCCACATACAAGGTCCTGGGTTCAATCCCCAGCCCCAGTACCTCAAAAAAATAAAATAAAATAAAATAAAATAAAATAAATAAAAATCTCTCTTTATATAAATATATAGAGAGACAAACACACATAAATATCCTATTGTTTCTGCTTCTCTGAAGAATCCTGACAGATGCCCCAGTACATTAAGGATATGCCAAAGGTGTGAAAACTAGAAGAGCACAGGTTAGACTTGGGACAATTCCTTAAAGGCTGACTCTCTCAAGACACAGGGAGGTTCTGCAGCGCAAGTGAAAAATGATGAAAACTGAAGGCAACCCCTGCCAGGGCTGGTACCTCTCCAGGACAGTTCCACTGGTGGAAGTAGGGGCAGCTGAGTCACTGTCTCCAGTGCCATTGCCCTGGTTCAGGTTTGAAGGGCAGATGTTGCTGACGGAGGCGGAAGGGAATTCTTCTGGGGGCTCATCAGGCCAGCCAAACTGCTCCTTAGTCTTGCCATAAATCTTTACAGCATCTATCATGGTGACACCTGCTGGATCCACCGAGGCCCCAACTGCAATAAGCAAGAGAGTTTTTAGGAAGCACATTCTCTAAAGGGCTAACATTACTCCCTCCAAAGCAAAGATGAGACCAGTTTGGGCAAGGGAGCAAATAACATCAATTTTAAATTCATAGAGGAATTTCCTCCTGAGACTTCAGTAGCACTTTAATCACTTACAGATGCTACATACTGGTAGGAACAGTTCCATGGACCAAAAGCCTATTACGTCTTCTATTCAGAAGAATCCCGAAACATCACTGTAAGGATCCTCTCATGCTCTCAGGGTACTGCAACCCCCACCCCCACCCCCAGGGATCTCTAAGCATTCCCTGTGTTCAAAGTAAAGATCATCGTCAGTCACACAAACAGCAACTATTTCGAGGAGAAAGATATCAGACAGGTAGCCAGTAAATAATGGAGAAATATTCCAGCCTTATGTAAGGATCATGGACTTTACTATGAGGGTTTAAAGTCTCAAGAACAAGGCAAGACAGACACTGCTGAACACCTCTCAATGATGTGTGACCTGCGGCTTTCATCTGTGCTTTAAGAAAGCCTTGGGGGAGTAAATGTTGCTCAAGCAGTTGAGCTCCTGCCTCCCACATGGGAGGTCCCGGGTTTGGCTCCCGGTGCCTCCTGAAAACACAAAAACAAACAGCAAGCAAATCAAACAAAAAAGAAAAACAACTCAGGGAAGCTGATGTGGCTCAGTGGTTGAACGCTGGCTTCCCACATACAAGGTTCTGGATTCAATCCCCAGCCCCTAATACCTCAAAAAAAAAAAGAAAGCCTTGGGATTTTACATGCCTCCTCGCTGCCTAAACACATAGGCTAACACTACAGAAGTGGACACTTGAGCAAAGTTTCATCCTATCATTACCCCTCCCATTCTCATGTATAACCCTTTCCTGTCACCTTGCCTCCTCTGTATATCTCAAAGGAAGCTCAAAGTTTCATGATGGCAGAGAACACAGAGATATAAGTACAGCAGAAGGTTCCCAGACTACTTTGAGCCCTAGACCAGTGGGCTCCAACTCAGCAGTCACATTGAGAAGGATACAGTATGCACCAGGGGTTGGGACTCACTGAAGAGATTCAGTTTCTTGTCAGCTTGCAGAGCTTCTTCTCTGGTGAAGGGGAAGTCAAACCAGCGTGAGCGACTCAAGTTAAGCTGCATAGTTCTGCCAAAGATTTCAATGTAGGATGGGGCACGTTCAATCGCCTGGGTCCCAATCTGGATCCTCATGCCTGTCATCACCATAGTGCTGTTGTTGTTACTAATCTCAATGGTGAAGCCACCAGGCTGCAGGGAGAAAAGGCACACGTCAGGAAACTAACAGATGTTCTTAAGTTCAAAGATTTAAGCCATCCTCCGCTATATTCTCAATGAGAGATCCTCAGTAAGATCTTTGCCCTCTTAACTCCCTGGTAATGACTCCTTGCTTCCAAGGATGAGGCAGGGATTAGCTTTTCATCAATGGTAGGCTCCCTTTTTCCCTCCTTCAGTTGCCCTCTGCACAATAATCCTGCTGGTTTGCACACTTTGGATGAATTGTATGCTTTATTAATATGTATCAATAAAGTAGATTTAAAATAAATAAAATAATAATAATTCTGCTGGTAAAAGTGGAAACCTAGCCTGTGAAATGGGAGCCCTTCTGAACACGAGAGTACTCATTTGTTCAAGGGACCACTTAGCTAGACTCAAGGGTGAGTCACTGGGAGGCTATACCTGCATTCTAAAGGTGATGTGTTCTCAAAAAACCACATTGTTACTAGTCCCTTCGACTCAGGGTTGGAACCCAGCCCAGCACAGTCCTTACCTTGGTGTTGGCCACATACATGCCCGTGGAATTCAGCCGGTGCTTTATCTGTTGTGCATTGTAGACCTGCAGGAGGTCATTACCACCAAATTCCACATCTGTCAGCTGCTGGTTGTGTTCAAAGAAGTCAATGGGGAAGGTCACTTGGCTAGATGTGCGGGTTGCTGTGAAGAGCAGTACCAGATTGCCAGACAGCACTAGTATGTGTAGTCTCTACCTCCCCTGCTCCCCTCCCTCTACAGGTAAAGATTCCTTCCAAACTGAGCCCACACTCACACGTGCTAACCTTTCTAAGCAAACTCTGTATAATAATGTTTGCATCAGCACAATGCCTACCTGTGGTTAGCCCTCAAATAGTTATTATCCCTAACCACAACATCAGCTCCCAATACAAAGAAACCCAGTGCTGGGTATAGAGTTAATAACAGGAGCATCTCTCATGGTTGATTTATTTAAAATAGACAATAGAACTAGTTCTTTTCAGGAGGGTGAGCTACAATCTAGAACAAATTTAAGGTAATGTGATGAGCCTTGCCATGGTCTCTGCTTAGTCAATCACTCTCCTAAATTCAAGCTTTTACTTTCCTGAAGGGTCGTCTATCAGTCAAGAGCAAGACCCAGCTCAGATACTGGGTTCTTCACTACTCAGTGGGAAACTAGCCAACTGAAGGCATCTATTCAGTCAGCTCCATTCTGCACTTTGCACAGGACAAAATGCTTTCCCTAATTGCAGAGAAAAGAAGCTCTCAAACAAGGCCTCTCCTGGGCACCTAAGCAGAATTGCTGACCTGGCAGTAGACGGGTCTTGCCATTTATATAATGTGTTTCTAAAAGCTGCACAAAACATTGGTGATCTGAAGAACCTGACTCTGCTTTAGAGAAATTATCTAGCACAGACCTACAATTTCACAGAATGTGCAAGCAGGACAGTCACCGTTTTGTTTTTTTTTTTAAACATATTTACAACAGCCTATTCTTAATCATCATCTGGAAGATTGCCACTCCCATTCCACCAGAAGCCTTTTGTGAAGGGACCTTACTGATGGTAGCTGTTTTGCGTTTTCGAACAGGCTTCATTATGCTGATGACACTGCTGGGCTGCAGGGATGGCTGAAGCCAGTAGGAGGTGTTCTCCACATTGGCCATGTAAATGCGCAGGCTGCCATCCTCACACAACAAGATCATTGTTGTCCTTTGTTGCTCATTGCAGGCCGTGTGTCTAATGGCCACCATGTCTTGAATCTAAGAGGAAAGGACAGGGGAGGGTGCCAGATCCCATACCTACAAATTAGAACTCACAGAGAGAAATAAGCACAAAAGCAACTGCTTTCAGGGTTAGGTGATGGTTGGAGAAGAGTGGCAAAGAAAACACATCTAAGAGAAAATGGATCACAAATCTTTTATAAGTCTCCATTGAGAAAGATGAGAAAGTGACATAAATATAAAAATAGAAATAAGGAAAAAAAAAAGACATCAAAAAAAAACACACCAAGATCACAGTAAAGTGGTGGGAGAATTGGGCACTGACCTTTGCTTTAGCAGGAAGAGTCTTAATTTCCTGAATAAGAAAAGTGTCTGGTTTCACCATAACTACCAGTGGCACACCTGTAGTTTGCTGGACACAACACACCAAGCCAGGGTGGTTCATCACCTCAGACCATTGGCAAAGAGCAGGAGAAGTCTTACTGCCACCATTGGAACTGCAGACAACACAAGTGGCTGCAGTTAAGAGTCAATCACCATCTAATAGTTCTTTTCTTGACCTAAAGGGCATCCTCTAAACATTTGTAGTATACTTGGCCAGGGACTCAAATTATCCACAGTTCTCAATTTTATTCCAAGCCGCATACTCACGCTCATATATCCCAAAGTGCACCCCTGGTAGGATCCTGCTTTAGAAACTCCATTGCTAGGCTCCCCTGTCTGAGGAACAAGTAGGTAGTCCTATGTATCTAGAGGTTGTCAAATACAAAGGGGCCTGGAACTGCCCAAGACTGATGAACCACTGTCCTAGATGAACCTCCATGCACAGCAAGTTATATGTACATTGGTATCCATTTTATTTCATCTTTTTTTTTTGAGGTACTAGGTCCAGGGATTGAACCCAGGACCTCATGTTGTATGTGGGAAGCAGTGCTAAACCATTGAGCTACACCAGCTCCCCTATAAAGGCTCTTCAATAGCAGATAAGTGCAAGAGACCTTAAACTTTCTCCCTAAATAAAATTCTCTATTATCTGAAAATTTGATAAAAGCCTCTACTTCCCCCAACCCCTCCCATGCCCCCTATTATTGATACCATGTTCCATTTACTACTAAAGCCATCAAGAGGGAAAACTGAAAGGGCATTATCACAGGATGACTGCTAAGGAGAAACTTCTGTTCCCTTCTCAAAACTTGGTAATCACATTAAAATCATGCTCCCGTCTTGACTATAGTTTTTCCTTCTGAGTAACTGTTCCCCCTCCCCTCCAGCTACCTCTTACAGCTTGTTATAATGGTCTTACAAACCATGCATATAGCCTAACCTGCCAAACATGGATGTTGCTTTATTTAAAAGATACCTGGGGGCCGGCCGTAGCCCAGTGGATAGGGCGCCGGTTCACCGCGTGGGAGGCCCCGGGTTCGGCTCCTGGGGACCTCTCCGGGCGGGCAGACCGCCTTGAGAACGGCAAGTCGCTGTGGGCAGGGCAGAGCCACCATGGACAGGGCAAAGCCGCCACGGGCAGGGCAAGCCTCCCGCAAACGGAGCAGAGCCGCCCAGGAACAGAAGCAAAAGCCGCCCACAAACGGAAGCAAAAAAAAAGCCGCCCACAAACAGAGCAGAGCTGCCTGTGCAGTGGGCTGACTCGGCGCATCGCCGCAGCTGGCGGAGACAGAGCAGGCACAGAGGAACACAAAGATGAGCACAGCAAGAGCAAGCAGAAAGGGGGGGATATGTAACCAAAAATAAATAAATAAATAAAAGATACCTAACAGGGAAGGGAGAGGCTTGCTGGAGAAAAGGTAATTTTAACTAGATTCATAACCAATACCAGAACTTGAAAGGGATAGTAGGGATCTCCTGTTGTGTATGGGCATTGTTGAAATTGAACATGAAATGCTCATGCCCACCTTTTGATGTTGATGGGGAAGAGTTGCGACAACTCCAAAGAAGTCCTGCTGATGGTGGCTGCAAATGATTTGCCTTGACAATAGCTGAAGAACAACATCTGCAACACATGGGAGTAGTACACAGACACGCCGCCACCTGCCACCTGGCTATTACTGTCCTATTGAGATAAACACACAACATTTGCATTAACTGCTCATGCTGACTTAGGTAACAACTGCCAACTTATGCTGATTATTAGTTTTAAGTCATATAAGTACTCTCATAAAAGTTAGAAGCAAAGAAGGAGAAGGAGGAGGAGAAGGAAGAGGAAAAGGAGGAGAAGGAGGAGGAAATGAAGGAGGAGAAGAAGGGAAGAAGAAAAACAGAGTTGCTAAATTAAATTTGGAATAGAAGGACAAGGCAACATTTGCTCTAACCTTCAGGTCTTCATGATTGATTTCTAGTACATTAGTGACATAGAAGGGTCCCTGCTGGGCACTGCTGGCCTCTTCCATGAGCTGAGTATAGATGTACCCAGCAGAGGACATTATAACAATGATGTTCTTTCCCTCTTCATTGAAGAGGAAGGTAACATCTCTTATCTTTGAGCTCGGCAGGAGAAAGTAGAAGGTTGGACTCAAGGCATCAATAGACAGGTCGTAAATCTGTGTAACGGAAGGAAGAAAGTCTAAATAAGAGGGATCCATTTCAGACCATCCTTAAAATATCCGGAACTCAAATAGCTGCAATTGGTAAGAAAGAGGCATTGATTCTCCATTCAGTTAGACACCTAAAGTGGGCATATAAAGATGAAAAAAAAAATACCTTTTCACTGTCCCTAAAAGAACTAGTAGGGAAGAGATACACATAAACAAGTTTTTTGTGGGTTTTTTTTTTTTTTTGGTGTTGTTTTAGGTACTAGGGCCAGGGATTGAACCCAGGACCTTGTATGTGGTATGTCAGTGCTCAACCACTTGAGCTACACAAGCTCCATAAACAAGTTTTGTAACAAGTACAGTTACAGGTATACATTTGGAAAGGTGGGGATAGAATCAATTTCATACTCCTACAAACAGAAAGCTCCTGCTCAGCAACCTAACAAAATGCCAGGATTTTTAAAAAATTTCTTTTTATAAGGAGGTACCGGAAATTGAACCCGGCACCTCGTACATGCAAAGCAGGTGCTCAATCACTGAGCTATACCTTTCCCCTACTTTTAATTCCTTGGAAAAGTTAGCACATCATGGACATCAGACCTTCTAGACCATTTAAAAGCAGAATCATTCTAGGACCATATCATAAAAGAGTATAACTGTACCTTAACAAAGTCTGCAGTAACAATTGCTAATTCGGTCTGTGAACCAGGTAACCACACAGCTTTGATGATGAAGTTCCCTGTTGCCAACTGGGTGTGCAACACCAAGTGATCCGAAACAGAGCCTGAGCTACTGAAGGTCAGCACATGGCAATCCTGGACACAGTTTAAGGAAGAAAATGGGTAAAACATGACTTGGAAAGAAGGCTAATCCATCCTTTCAGTGTCCCAATGTTTCATTTTCTTCCCTAACATTCCCTGCCTTCAGGTAGTATTCAGACTATCTAGCAACATATTCAGTTTTCAAGACTACATAGAGATTATTTCCAATACAGGAGAAATCTGGAAGACCTGGAAGAAATTCAGAGAAAGATTTTTTTTTTTTTGCATTTCAATGACGTTTAAGTTTTAATCTTGACAACGAATAAGAAAAAGTGGTGCTGAGAACAGGGCAGAGATGGTGACTGGGGTCCATAGCACAAAATAATCAAACCTGGCTCAGGATTTTTACCTTTAACCCACAAACTGCAAGGTAGTCCTCCTTGCAGGGATTTCCAGTGAGGCTCAACACAGTAAAAGGAACTGGGGCAGAAGCCAATCGGGTCAAAGTCAACTTCCTTTTGCTGGAATCTGCTTGCTTCAGGAGTGCAGAGAGCTGCAGAACAGTGATCTGTAAAGAAGCAACTATCATTTTATTCTTAATCCAGTCTTCTCAGAGAATACAGAGCAAGACACAAGAGACTCTAATAGGGATATGAATTTGCAGGCTTTTTTTTTTTTTTTTTTTTTTTTTGCAGATGGGTCTCTTAGGACAATCCCAGACCAATATTAGGCTCTATTTCTCATGACGAATGAGATGAAATGGTTTTCATTCTCTCCTTCCAATGAGGACAAAACAGATGACAAATGAAACCAACTTTTTAAAAATAGTTCATAAAATGGTAAAACAATTCCTATGAAATACTGTCCTTTTCAATTACTTTATTAATGTGTTTTGGAAAAAATTTTAGAGTGCTGTAGTGACTATTCACATCTCTACTTTGTTTTTCAACCTAAGATAACGTTAAAACTTGAATGGTGACTGAGAGGCCAGAGTACAGAAAAGCATGAGTTAAGATACCTTGCACTACTTCAACTTCTACTAGTTCTATAAAACAGCATAAACTTCCCAGTGTCCTTAGAGGAGTGGGAAGACAGGGTAGTACTAAAGAAGGAATACTGAGTCCCCCTATGAAGGTCTGTCTTTTGTCTCTCAGCTTGTGCCCTCCAGAGTGACCAAAATGGGCAAGACTGGGAGCCAAGCTGTCCCTATGTAACTGCTGATCATTACGCTTTCATGGAAGCTTGAAGTATTTGTTTGTTTTGTTTCAGTTTTTCAAACTTTTATTTAAGTGAAATGATCCAGAATCGATTTTAGATCTTGTTGAAAGCAACATCCATGGACTGCACATAGTCCTCAAAAACAATTATCTGTTCCTCCAGCATATCCGTTCCAACTTTATCACCTTCAACTACACAGTGTACCTCAAGTTTTTTATTCTGTATCACAGTGAAGCTAGTTTAGAAGAGCCCTAGACCAAGCCACCTGCTTGAATGCTTCTGACGCACTCCTCTAATTTTGCCATATCTGCTTTATCATCGCAAGGTTTCACATCTGATAAGATGGAAGACTTCACAACAAGTACAGGTTTTTTGGCTTTCTTTAACTCATACTGGGCAACGCATTTGAAGGATGTGTTTTAAGTGTGAATTTATTAAATAGAAACCAAGCCTTGGGCCCGGCTAGATAGCTCAGTGGATAAAGAGCTCGCTGGGAAACCACATGGGAGGCCCTGGGTTCGGTTCCCGGGGACCTCTCCTGGCGGGCAGACCGCCTTGAGAATGGCAAGCCGCCGTGGGCGGGCCGGAGCCGCCGTGGGCAGGGCGAAAAGCTGCCACGGACGGGCAGAAGCCGCCACGGGCAGGGCAGGTCGCCTGCAAATCGAGCACAGCCAGCCACCCGCGAACTGGAGCCGGCCGTGATGGAAGCAGAAGCCGCCCACAAGCGGGGAAAGCCGCGCCTGCGCAGTGACCAAGTCTCGGCGCGTCGCCGCGACGGGGGGGAGGGGGAGATATGTAATAAAATAAATAAATCTTTAAAAAAAAAAAAAAAAAAGAAAAAAAA
>PVKH010048187.1:0-10230 GCA_004027955.1 Chaetophractus vellerosus | reverse complement strand
GAGTCTTCTTTGTTCTCCTATTACACACTTCTGTGTTGTTGGTTTTTACTCTAGTCTGAATATCTTTATCGTACAGGTTCTGTTCATTTTGATAATGGTTTAAAATTAATCATTGGTCTGATTTAATTAGATGAAATTATGAACCTTTAGGTTTTGGTGTCAGATTTGTTACTTTTGTGTATCAGTTATAATTGTTTCAGCGGGAAGTTATAGAAACCGCCCCCTCATCCTGGTTTAAATAGCTACAGAACAGCATTGGTACACATGGCTCCGTGGGACTCCTCTTCTCTAAGGATAGCTCCTAAAATACGTTGCTGTCATCTCATTCCCGCAGTACAACTATCACTTCTGAGTCCCCCATCCTTAACACATCATGCTTATATTTCTGGCCACTGTTCTTCAGAAGCTTCCCAATATTACTCAGGAAAGAAATTCCTTGCGGGTAACTACGAAATGCCATACTCCTATTTCGACATCAGTTATTGCAATCAAGCCTTGAGGCAATTCATAGTGTTGCCTTGGCTTTGGACATGTTTGCTATTCTCTGAGGACATTTTCATAGGAATGTGAGAAACTTCTTTCTATCCTGGGATCCGAATTAAAATTTATCTACGAAAGGGACACAAAGAGAATGATATCCAGGTTTGCAAATTAAACACTACTATATGCCTCTAGATTGTACCCACATCTTTATTTACCCACACTACCTTGTGCTGAAAAATAGTTAACACATTTTAGGGTTATTATTCTCATTTTTATAGATTAAGAAACAGGCTCAGAGGTTAGTGCTCTAGCAATAAGAAAAGAAAAAAAAATTCTACCATTATATTTGGGCTAGGTTACAAGTACTGAAGTAGCAACTATAATGAACCCCGCTGATTTCTACATATTCTTGTCTGTTTCAGAGAATTTGATACTTGACTGTCCCCTTTTATCATGTTTCATCAAAGCAATATTATCTATAGAAATCTGTTGTTTTACCTGAACTTTAAATTGCCATCTGGCAAGGTATTCCTTTCTCTTGGGCACTAGAAACTTCCATATTATGCCGGCCATAGAGACACTCTCATTATTAAATCTTTTGCCAGGCTGTCTTTCACATTGTAATAAAACAAATCAGAATGTAGATTTAAAAATATTGTTGTAGAGAACGCATTTTGACCAGTGATTGACATCCCTTAATGGGTTCAAATGTATAGCAAACATCAATCAGTAGAAAACAATACAGGATTTTAATAATTAGAATGTGAAGTTAATTTTCCTACTTAACGTTTGAAGCTGGGAAAAGGAATTCCTGGTTTCTAGTTGCAGTTCCCAGCTCCGACACTCTGATGCAATGCCTACATTTGTGAGGGAACAGAATAGGGATGTGGCATTCTTCAGCTTGAATTACTCTCCATGGACATAGCTTTATTACAACAATTTGTAAGAAAGGCTACTTTTCTGTTAGGACGTTAGGAAACACATTTGGAAATATTTCCTATGAGATAGAAATAGATTTTATATTGTTTGTGCCGATTTTCGTATGTTGATTTGGTTTGTGTACAAATGTGTGTGTGTGTGAGTGTTTGTGTGTACTTCTACCTTTGTGCCTATTTCAGGACTTAATTGTTTCATAAATATTGTCTTTTTTATTATCTCAAACCTTAATTTATATGTTACACCCAGAAAGTCAACTCTTGCTATTACCTTTCATTTAGGATCCTGTTCATTTAAGACTCTTGTAGACTTAGTTCACATCTTAGCACTCCAACTTCTTATTTAGTTGTCTCTGATTTAATTTTCTCCTTAATATATCTGCATTAATCCAGTTCTTGGAACCTCAACCCACTGCTTGTCTATAACTAGGAAAACCAACCAGCTTGTCTAATCCTTAATGGAAGGAGGCTTTCAGACAGGAATAGTCTTAGAAAAGATAGAGCTAAATCTCATTTTGCATGTAGTGACACCAAGCACCAGAGATGAAGAACTTCGATTAAAGTCATGTTATTAGAGTCAAGATAATTAAATATTCTGTGTTCTGACTTTCTGGGAGAGTCATCTTTAAATCTAACAAAACTCTACCACCAAGGATGGATTTATTCTCTCTACCTCTATCTATCTATCTATCTATCTATCTATCTATCTATCTATCTATCTATCTATCATCTTGTAATAGTTCACTGATATGTTTTGCCCTAAACTGGAAAGATGAGCTTTCCTCCTTTTCCCCCCACTGCTGTACTGCCCAAGTTTCCAGTTCCTAGTCCCCATTTCAGCAATCTCCTTAATTCTTAATACCGACAAAGCAGGATTTAGCTTTAATCAGGGAGAGTATATTAAAGAGTTGTAAAATAATTGTGTATATGCACTTCTACTTAAATGTTTATTCCCTATATACAAATATATGGTTCCTTGCCTACTGGGGCTATTCTTTTTAATGTGATATTTAAATCATTCAGAATTTTTCTATTTCACAACTTCACTAATTCAAACCATAGCTGAGAACCAGGGAATCAATGAAGGACTATTTCAAATAGATAAAAATATATCACAAAACCCACAAACAAAGAAGTGGCTATCACCTTTCCACACAAACCTATTCTTTTTTTTTTTAAAGATTTATTATTATTTATTATACATCCCCCCCTTCTGCTTGTTCTTGCTGTGTTCATTTTTCTTTGTGTTCCTCTGTGTCTGCTTGTCTCCCCCTGCTGGGGCGACCCGCCAAGTCAGCTGACCGTCGCGGCAACCCACTTGCTCGCGGGGGCTTGCCTTTGCCCGCGGGGGCTTGCCTTTTTGCCCACGGGGGTTTGCCTTTTGCCCACAGCGGCGTGCCCCACCTGCGTTGGCTTGCCTTCTCCAGGCGTTCTGCCCGTTTGGGAACCAAACCCAGGGCCTCCCATGTGGTAAACCAGCGCCCTACCAACTGGGCTACAGCCGGCCCCCCAAACCTATTCTTTTAGATGGTCTCAACATAGCTAGACAGCTGTCATTAATTTGAAGGAGAGGTACACTGAAGAGAAATCAAAATAAAACGAGCAGAGTTAGAAACTGTATCTGGAACGACCTCTTTTCCTATGATTTCTGCACACAAAACTTACTAGACAAAAATAGATTGAAAGTATAATCAACGTTAAAGAAAACTACTGATAAAGCCAACAAAACCACCTGTCAACCCAAGGAAATAATTAGTGTGATATGAGAAAGCCTTAAATTGTTCAAATCTTAAAACCAATTTGGCCCCCCAAATTTGCACAAGTTAGAATTAGACTGTGCAATCTGAGCCACCACAAAAGCAGGGATATTCAACACCTCTTCAGATGTGGCTAAGAAGAGTAAGACAACAAGGAACCCAAGAGTCAGAGGAGGCAAGGGCTCTGGGAATTTCTACCAGAGAGCAGTCTCAGGCCAATCAAGCAATTTTCTCCAATGCTAGGATAGGAAATCCAGTTCTTGTGTATTGGAGAAGGAGAGATAGTCTGTCTTTCTGATGTAATGGTCATTGGACTTCCTTCTGAACATAATGGCAAAAGCTACGCCTGACCAAGTGATTCTGGACTTTGAGCTGGATAGAACTTTTATTGTCTCCTTGGAAAGGAGAGTCAGAATGTTTTATATGTGGGGAAAAATGTGCAAATGGATAAGTGGTTTCTAGTGGGCAGGCTATGGCAGAAAATGCTAGCTATTCACTGTGTTTTACTACTCTTCCTTCATATGGCAATACTTCCCAGTCTTCTGTACACATATGACCATGGGACTCAACTCTGGCTCGTTTCTGGTGGAAATGTTGTATGCCACTTGTTTGTGTGCCGTCTGGCTGACAAAAGGTGATGGCCAGAGAACCTTAGAAGTCACATGTTGCAGATGAAAAGAATGCATGAACCTGGGTTCTTAAATGACTGTGGGGAGATTACTGCCCTGAAGTGTTACTTCAGAAAGAATGAACTGAATTTAACCACCTGTAATTCTGCAGTCCACTTGATATTGTAGCATAGCCTGCTCTAAATAATACAAAAAGCTTATTGCCCTATTTTGTAGGAGAAAAAAAAGATTTATGTCTATAATATAGGGCCATGATCTGTTTTATTGAACAATCTTAATGGTAGAATTAAAATCAATGTCAAATGTGATCAGACCTTATTGAAACATTCTGGGTGATTTTTTTTTTTTAAACCAAAATACCAAATTTACGCTTTTTCTCTGATCCCATTGAAAAGTGAAAAATGATTCATTTTTGAAGCAGTAGCTATTTAAGAATCGGAAAAACCTGGAAAACAAGCTATTTTCTACAATTTTAAGTTTAACAGAGACATAGCACGTTTCAATATTTGTAATTAAACTGACAGAGTAGGTGATGATAACATCTGCTTTTTGTAATAAAATCTATTGATGTTGCTGACCTGAATGCTTCTTATCTGCAGCAGACAACAAATGAAGATAAGCAATGTTAAAAAGGAGGAAAACAGTAATAGTCGCTACCAAATAGCTAGTTCTGTCCTGTAACTCCAATGTTAAATTATACCTAGAAATTTTTTTCAGGTATACACAAGTTCAATTAAATGAATTACTCAGCGTGTTCAAGAGATATTTCAATACAGATATGAAAGCTGCTATAACATCTCTTGTATCACTCCAATAGACATTCAGATAATATATTTATTGCCCTTCATATAATATAACGTGTAAGTCACATGTAAATTGAAATGTTAACCCATTTGTACTTACTTGAAATATTTTAAAACTCATTTTTGATGTTTACCCTAAAAAACTAACCTCATAGAACCTAAAAAAATAAAAAGGAATAGGTGAATGGATAAAAAAATATATGTGTGTGTGTGTAATAAGAACAAGAGACTCACCTTGTGGTGGCTAACACTTAAAGCCTGACCAAAAAACTATATTAAAGCTAAGTGAAGTTGATTACAATAAACAAAGTGGTTTGCAATGTTCAAAATTGAAGGAAGAAATTGCTGCAATACAGAAAAAAAAAGTTTCATGAAAATCAGTATCATATTTCCAAGCAGAGGATTGATTCTGTCGGCATCACCAGCTTCCCTGGTTTGACTATAAGACGGCGGCAGTGTCACGTACACAAAACAAACTCACTGAGAGCTGGTACGTTAAAACAGTTGAGAAGTAAATTAAGCATGAAAACATAATGCTACCCAAATTGTAATTGTGGCAAGCACAGCCACAGTTTTATCCAGGCTAGGCAAGCAGCACATATCCTTCCTTTGCTGTAATTATGCTGTTTATATTCTCATTTTTATATTCTTTTCTGCCTAATGGAAGTATTTCACTTGGTATTCATGTTCTTTTTATTACTATAAAGTCTACATTTTGTTTGTTTCCTCAGTTTTTAATTTGGACATAATACTGTCTTATTTTTGGAACTTCTGGGCAAATTGTTACAAGTAAGAGCAGTGTTTGATATGGGTGATCTAGGCAAATAATGAGTGTGGGAGGTCTTCCACTAGGGGGCGAACAAATACAGTTTTGTGAAGGAAGGAAGGGAGCTAACACTGAGATTCTACTGTATATAGGGCTTGAGGCTTGGAACTTTTGCATGTGTTAGATGCAACTATGAAATTCTTGTATTAGCTTTGAAGGTAGGTGGTATTTACCCTATTTCAGGATGAATAAACTGATGCTCAGAAAGGCTAAGTGATTGGTCCCAGGTGACAAGAATATGTTGGAGCCTAAATTCCAACCCAGGATTGTACCCATAGTCCCCAGCAGAGTTGCTGGTACTTTCTGATAGTACCAAAGAGAGGATGAGAAAAATTAAGACAGATTTAGAAAGAAAGTTTTTCTTATGCACATTGCTTTCTGACATTCCCTTCCCTAAAACACACACACAACAGGGACAACTCCGGTAAAAGAGTCTCAGTGTGAGGACAGGCATAAAACAGCGGAGAGGAAATTGCCAGAGGTGGGCACAGAAACACTTAGCTGCGAACCAGGGGGTCTTCTCCTCCTGGAAATAGGGTAATCATTGAAAGTCAGAGTGGAGCTAGCAGAGGTGGAGGGGAAGGCACACTTTCTTTCAACAGTTGTGAGTAATGCAGAGATACCTTTCACAGTTCAGAATGTGGGCACATTTACCTTCCATTGCACCGCCACGTTAATCATGTTTGTCATATTACTGTCTGTACTATTACTTAACATTGCCCACACATGTGTAGTGTTTGTTGGCTCTCCAAATGGGCATATTTTTCTTAGATTTGCTGGGAGGACTTCAATGTTAGGTGAGGTGGTTTGTCAAATAATATTGTCACCTTGTGTTAAGGCTTAAATGGGTAAAGGTCAGCCTGGCTGGGAAATGTCCTAAACAAATTCTGTGTTAGCATTCCAAACAGTTTTTCTTTTAGGCTTCATATTTAAAAGTGATAAGGATATATCTGACATCTTATTTGACATATAAGTGCTTCAATAGCTAACTTATTTTCACCTATATTGTACCATGCTAGACTACAAAGTCTTCCAACTATTGATTATAACCAGAATTATTTTTATTGTGAAGGAATTACAAAAAAATATTGAACTAATTCAAGTGCATCTCCTTTTGATTTCAAAAACAGCCTGACACTTAGATCAGCTACCTAGAAGTTCAAAGAAAGCTAAAAACCTGATCTCTTGTTTTTCATATCTTAAAATAGAATAGCTACTTGCAGGGGATACCTATATGAAATAACTACTGCAGAGGCAAAGGTTGTAAAAAATATGTAGAATTTGTAATACAATAGTCTTCTTAACTCGTGTAATGAAAAAGCTTAATTAAATACATGAAAAATACAGAATGTTTTGCTATTCTTTGTTGTCTTCGTAGACATCTGGGCTATACAGATCAAATTCTATTACAAAAATGCTAATGAAGTGAAAAATTCCTCTGTAAGCAGAGCACACACACACAAAAAAACGGGGGAAAAACCAGTAAGCCCCAGTTGATTTCAAGTTCCCTTGCTTCAAATAATATTTAATGCAATAATAATTGCTGTAAAGCAAGATAATGTGAGTAATTTCTATTATTCACTGCCTAGAATTGAATATGCACAGCTTTGGAACTATAAACTTCCTTTATGTGCTGTTATATGATAGCCCTGATGTTTAAATATAGTATAACTTCATTTTTTTCAGATAGAAGAAACTGTCAATTGATATTATTTTAAGAATTTTTCATATTCTTGTGATAACCACATCCTGATAATCATAAAGCCATGACTGGTACCCCTAGATACCTGTGCCAGATAAGGTAGATCACCTTGCTCAAGATCTTACGCCCTCCTTGTGGTCTGCCTTATATACAGAAGAGATAAAAAGCTAAAGTCCCATTTCCAAGACTAACTTGTAGCAAGGGTGGTGGATGTAATTTAAGTTCTATTGATCAGGTGCAGTTGTGTAAGACTTGTCAGAACTGATCTAAGTGGCTGTTGCATCATAGCTCTGGAGTCAGCTGTTCTTGTCAAGTGTCTTTATCCCTTGATCACAGCAGTGGGTTCCCCAAACCAATACTTGCAGTGGGGGTTCTATGATCTTCAGAGTTCAGGGAGTCAGAATTTGGGTTGGAAGTATCCTGCTGTAGATTCCTGATTTTTTCAGAGGGCAGTTTAGTGGTTAATTTTCTAAGATTATTTTGGAATTATTCAAGGAAGACCAAATTCCAGCCTCTTCTAGAGCTTCCAGTGATTTTGTTAGCCCTTAATTCTTTCTATTAAAAACCTGTCTGTATAAAATAGCTAAAGCATTTTCTGTTAGCTACAATTGGACCCTGATAATGGCATTTTCAAAAAAGTTGAGTGTTAAAATGAAAACAAAAATCTAAGAATTTCTGAATACTTCTGCAAGTTGTATTCACACTCTCATAGGAATTAGAGTAGACTTCTATATTGAGGCCACAGTACTATTGGGTTTTGCATTTACTCCTTCAGCTACCATTACTGATGATCTTCATTTCTTCACACTACTCAGAATCACTCTCTCCTGCTTTTTTCTTTCAACCTGCAGCTGTTCCCTTAGTTATAGCTGTAGAGCAGATCTCTGATGACAAACTCTCTCCATTTCTGTTTATCTGTGAATATTTTAAACTCTCACTCATTTTTGAAGGACATTTTTGCCAGGTAAAGAATTTTTGGTTGGCAGATTTTCTCTTTCAGTACCCTAAATCTATTATACCATTGTCCTCTTGTCTCCATGGTTTCTGATGAGAAATCAGCACTTAGTCTTATTGGGATCCCTTGTGTGTGATAACTTGCTTTGCTTTGCTGCTTTCAGAATTCTCCATCTTTGACATCTGGCATTCTGATTAGTATGTGTCTTGAAGTAGATCTATTAGGAGTTATTCTGTTTGAAGTATACTGAGCTTCTTGAACATGTATATTTATGTCTTTCATAAGAGTTGGGAAGTTTGGGGCCATTATATCCTCAAATATTCTTTCTGCACATTTCCCTTCTCTTCTTCTGAGACACACATGACTTGTATGTTTGTGTACATCTTGCTGTCACAAATTTGCTGCTGTATGCCTCTAGTGTATTTTTTAAACAATTTATAGAAGTATATCATTCATACATGAACATACATAAACTATAAGTGTTCAGTAAACATCGTGAACTTACAGAAAAACATGCATAACATCATACAGGGCTCCCACACATCACCCCCCCACACCACAAACACCCTTCATTGTTGTGAAACATTTGCTAACAAATCATGAAAGAGCATCATCAAAGTATTACTACTAACTATACTCCCCTATACATTTTTTAAGGATTTATTTATTTACTTTTATCCATTTTTACACCTCCCCCGCCTTCTTGCTGTTTCTGTGTCCTTTTACTGGGCAATTCTCTGTGTCCATTTCCTGCCCTCTCTTCTCCTCCTGTCTTCACTGGAATTCAATCCTCGGAATCTTCGACGTGGGAGAGAGGCGTCCTACCGCCTGCGCCACCTTAGTTCCTGGTTTTTCAGTGCATCTCATCTTGGCTCTCCCTTGTGTCACTCTCCTGTTATGTCATCATCTTGATGCGTGGCTCATGGGGCCTGGCAGTGCGCCCGTGTGTGAGGCCTGGTGGCCCACATGCCTTCTATATTTTTCTTTTTACCAGGAGGTCCCGGGGATTGAACCCAGGTCCCTCCATATGGGAGATGGATCTCCAACCACCCGAGCCACATCTGTCCCCCTGCTATATCTCTTAAGGTTGACCAAAGATACCCAAAGTTAGTCTTTTCCCATACAGGATGGTCATATAATAAATCAGGCTTGGTTTAGCACCAGTATTCTAAAAACCAGACCTAGGGAGAAAAACTAGGTCTGGGGACACATGCATGGTTTCTAATATAGCGAATGTTCAGCCTACCCTGATTATCACAAAATCAGGTCAGCGAGAATATTCGCATTCTAGTATATTTTTAAGGTCTACTATTATACCTTTCATTCTCATAATTTCTGTTTTGTTTCCTTTTATACTTTCAAATTCTTTATGCACACACATCATCTTCTTAATATCCTTTATCTCTATGCATATTTCCCTTCATCTCCTTGAATTTATTTAGGACATTTCTTGGAACATCTCTGATAGTTGTTCCAGCTTCTGAGTCTCCTTTAAAGTTTTAATTTGTTCCCTTGGTTGGGCCATATCTTCCTGTTTCTTAGTATGGCTTGTAATTGTTTTCTGATGCCTAGGCATACAATTATCTTAGTGAGCTAACCCTGAAGGTCAGTTTCTCTCTCTTGTCTAGTGTTTTATTGTTGATTGGCTTTGTGTTAAGGCTCTTCTTTGCTGTTTGGTTTACCTTATTCTAGATCTTTAGAATAGCCCTTGTTTAACTGTTCAGATTTTCTCAGCACTTCTTCATCTGATTCCTGGCCTGTATATGTGATACATTTTTTTAAGATTGCTCTTTTTGTGTAATTGTTTCACCTCCAGGAAAAAGCTTCCTTTTCTCTCTTACTTCTTGGGGAATCTCGATCTGTTCTGTTTGTTCTTGTGCAGACTTTTCGAGTTCTCTCCCTATTTCAATGCCCCCTTTTCCCTTCACTTTTCAGTTCTGGAACCTATCCTATAGTACAGCAGTTCAGTTAGCTCCCCAACCCCATTTTTTTTTCCTGTAAGGCTTTTCAGCCTCTGGTTTCTTCCCACCCTGGGGAACCAGGCAGGGTCAGTCCAGAAGATGGTTCACTTCAGAAAAGTCCATTTTGCATTTAGGTGTCCCACTGATAGAAACTAGATTGAGTGATGAGTGAGAGCAAA
>PVKH010048186.1:0-10223 GCA_004027955.1 Chaetophractus vellerosus | reverse complement strand
TCACATACTGTTAGACAGTGATATGTTCCTCAAGCCAATTGCAATAATTAATAATGTCAGAAGAGATACATTCACAATTTTGTAGGACATTTGAGCATTTTATATCCAAATGTGAGTAAAATGCAAATATCCAACCCAAGAAAAATATTTCTCTTTCTCAAATTCATCATTTTAAAATGATCACCATTGCTCCTGCTCCAAATTTCTATTATTTTGCCTGGATAACAGTGTTTCCATACACTCAGTCACATAAACCAGAATCCTAGCAAGTCACCTTGAATTGGTATATTTTACTTTCTCTAAATGTTAATTGGATTAGGTCATGTTGCTTCTGTCTCCCAAATACTCTTCAAATACATGTCCTCTTCATTATTAGCCATCATTTATGCTGCTTTGCTCCGGGCACTCACATTCTCTAATCCTAAATACTGAAATATCCTTCTAATTTCATTCATTTTTTTGTAGGCTGCCTCTTAAATGTATCCCCAATTTTACCTCCGGAGAAAGTTTATGCCACACTTGTTTAAACTTTTTCCCTAGAATATTATCATTCTCAAAGGTCTAGATCAAGAATCCCCACCTCTCTCAAGATTTTCTTTATAATTTCTTTGATGAAATTGGATTACTTCCTCCATTGTCATGTACAAATGGATTACAAATTTTAGTTTTCACATCTAACTCCTCTTCTAGAACTGTTACTCCAGTAAGGCAAAAACAGTCTCTTTTTCAACTTCATAGTCCCAGGTTTACTCGGAATGTGACTGCCTTTTAGTAGAATATAGAAGATGTTCAATACTTGTTTGTTTAATAAATTGGTGAGTTAATTATATAAAAAGGTTTTCTCACCTGTTATATCTTAGAATATTTTTGTTGAAATATTTAAATAAGTAAGAATAATCAACAATTATTTAGAAATTTTACCACTTACCACTGTAAAATAAAATATGTGAATTATTGGAAGAAGGTTTTCACTACCTAGTTAAAAGCATGAATAAATAAATATTAAACAAAGCTATGATGGATATTCTTCATTCATATTTGACTTGGGTTATAATATAATTTCACCATATATTACACTATGAAATCAGTAAGTAGGAAAGTTTATTTCTCCTTGCTTAAACAGATATCTAGCAATCCCAAATGGAGGCAGTATTTATCTGAGATTCTCTAACATTGTTTCTTTCATGTACTTTCACCATGTTTTAATGTTTTATAAAACTGTTTGCATACATGTATACATATCTACTAACAATATAATTCCCTTTGTACGTGATCAATATCCAAGGATTCAAAGAACATACAGGTACTTATAATGAAATAAGAGTATTGATGAGGGTGATGATAATAATAATTAAAACATAAAAATAACAATAAATTATTAAGGATAATATGACAGGACAGTAAAGAGATCAGCAGTTGAAACAAGAAATTTAAATCCAAATTTAACACTTAATGGATGCTTTGGCAAGTTACTTAAAAAGTCTTGTCTCAGTTTCCTCATCAATGAAATGGTATAATAATAGCGCCTCCTTCATGGACTGCAAAAGGATTAAATTTACAGGTTTGAAAATATGTTTGACATACAATAAAAGCTCCAAAGGTTTGCAGATTTTGATGATGATGATGATGATGGTGGTGGTGGTAGTGGTGGTATATATTTATGGGTTCTTGGAAGCACATATACAAAAAAATCTAATAAATTCTGTATCGTTTTTTGTCTTTTATTCTTTCTGTTGGATTTTCTTTTCTTTTCTTTTATTGAAGTATAGCATTCATATATGAACGTACATAAACAATAAGTGTATAGTAAAAGTTGGGAACTTATAAAATATCATTTTAATATATCCTTTATATTATTTACACATCTTATTTTCATATATACATGGTTTTTAAGTTAAATCATTTCACTTTCTCAAATGTTTGCACCCATTTACACTGAAACACACAGAAGCAAGGACTATAAATATCTAAACATTTTCATTGGATGTGTATTCCAGGCATATTAAGAAAATACTTTGGGGGTACAATTAAAATACAAATCTCAAGAGATGAAAGATGTTAATTGACCAATTCCTTTATGAGAAGAGTTTGGGAATTTGAGGATGTATGCTAGTATAAGACAATTTAACAAATTAAATTTCAGAATACTTTTCTTTATTACAGGACTGCTTTAGAAACATACTAAGAACACAATTAATGCTGAATACAAATCTAGTTTTGAGTTGAAAATTCACTCCTTTACTTCTCATATTAAAATAAACAATTATCACAGTAAATTTGGTTTTAATTTCTACCCATCAATGGATGGGAATATACTCAATACCCAGTGCTGTCATCAAAAACACTGATTTTTTCATCAAGATCATCATATTTATTTTGACCCAGTATATAAGAAACAGGACCTGCATCTTGCAACAATAATAACATATCCAGGTCATCATATTGACAATGAAAGGATTCCAAATGATAGATGAGGCAAATATAATTGCATCCCAAAAGTTAATGGTGAATTTGGTAGAGTTGCACAACATTTCTTTTTCTTGCTGTTTGATCATGAACCTGAAAATAAGAAGATATCTGAAAAAAGGGATTTTCTTTGGACAACTGAATCTCAAGTAAATCTAATTTCATCATACTATTCTTTCCATAACTGTGTGTTTGTGTATGTATGTGTGTTTCCTACATCGAAGAACTTATTTTTTTTTACTTGTCTGAATCTTCCATTAAGTGTTAAGAAAATTAGCTCTTATGACAGTCAAGACAAAATGCCTTTATTTGACAAATGCTTGCTAAATAAATGAAAGGATAAATAGGAATGCTTGAGAACATGGAGAAACTAAATGATTATGTATACTTAACATCAAGTCCCTTTGGATTAATCAAGTACTGTTTTAGTACTTAACTGCCTATACTGGTTTCAATTGTATTTATTTATCAAATATTTATGTCAATCTTTTTAGGAAATAAGTACTCTATAATGAGAAATAATGTTATATTTTTAATTATATGATTTCATATTTCAAAATAACAAATAATCTTTATCATACTGTTTTTAGGCTTTTTATCTTTGTCTTAAAAATGACTGGCAAAACTGGTTGTCATCTGATATTGCAGGTAAATATGGGTCTTTATTACTTTAATCACACACACAAACAATTTGAAATATATCATAGATTGTTTCTTGTTTGGTTGTAGTTGACCAAGAGAAGGAAAAGGCATATGATATTAAAGTATACTATGGATTTAGCATAAACATGTCAAACAAGCAAGATATTTCTACTTTTATTATTTTTTAACAAAGTCTAATAAAGCTTTAGTGAGTCTAAGGAACGTTTACCTGTGTTAATTTAAGTATTGTTCTGCTTCTAAAATAATCCTGAAAGTAGCAGTTACATGTTCTGCAAATAAGACTGCCACACAAGGTATCATCAAACTCACAAATATGGAACCTCACAACCCAAGTGAACTTCATATTCTCTAAGAGGATCAGAAGAGTATTATTTTAGACCCAATAACAGTTGTGGGTAATGTTTAATATGTCTGAGTAGAAATCACTGCAAATAAGTTCAGATACATAATATTTTAAAGTACTATCAATTTCCCACAATTGTGAATTTGGAAACTTTTATCGTTTGTCAATTCTGTAAAAATAAAAAAATGAAAATCATGTGTCACTTATCAACTGCCTAGGTCATTAAATAATTGCTCTCTGTTACTTTCTCATTATCTGAATTTCAGTGGGTTCTGATACTAGGTCTTTAGACTTGAGTCCTTCTCTGATTTGTGTTATTGCTATTCAACAGGTAAGACAAAGCGCTGAGTTGAAATAAATGGCTGGATCCAATTTCACTGAGGTGACACTCTTCATCATCTCTTGACTTGAAAATCACCCTGAACTACATGTGAGCCTTTTCTTTCTTTTTTTTTTTCTATCTCTGTTAATTTATTTTTTATTTTTTTATTTTTTATTTATCTATATATTTTTTAGGATACATTAATTACATTAATGTTACACAGAAATTCCAGGAGTACCCATATGCCATCCCCCCACACCTCCCACAACCCCCCACATACACATCCCTCATCAGTGTGGCATAATGCCTGTGAAAGTTATACACATTTTGTGGCTTTGCCATCAAGCATAGATCACAGTTCAGACTGTAGATGAACCTCTCTCCCACAAAGTTCCACATGGTACATGATGATACAAAATGGACTACATCCTCCATTGCAACATCCCCCACTACAATTCCTATGTCCCCAAAAAACCCTGTATTACAATTGCCCTTCCCTCTCCCTGCTCCCGAAGTGTCCAGTGACCCTGGATCCACATAATTTTGCAATTTCTTCCATTGCATATATCACAAGACTATAGCAGGACACCAACAAGTTCATTCTAGTCCATAGTCCTTCCCCCAATCCTGAGGAGTCTGGGATGGTGATGTCCCCTCCACCATCAAGTGAGAGGGGGCTTATATCCCATGGATAAGATGGAAGAGATTATACTGCCTGCATCTGCAGGCTCTCTCCATTCCCCAGCATAGCCATCATCCATCATCAACTCCCAACTAGGTGTTCTGGGTGAGTCCATTGAGTTGTAGCATAGGAGATGCATGTCCACAGAGTCTCTGGACCCAGTTGTCACATGGACAGCTCATAGTCTCCGGTCTATGGAAGTACACCTAAAACACTGGCATCAAATATAGGTTTGAATAGAAGAGACAGATGGACTATGTGCAGTGAAGACATTTTTTGGTCAGACTCTTTCACTCTCAGAAGCACGGATTCCAAATTAGGGCCCACTAGTAAGGCACCAAACTGGGGGCTAACTGCCCTGATATAGCACCTGGATATCTCCAAAGCCCTCAGGAGGCCCTCTGTTTGGGATGATATCCATATTGGAAGCCTAGGAGGTCCTACTGGGATTTGCATAAGTGTTACCTCTGGGTTGACCTCCCGACTCACTTTGAAGTCTCATAGCCCAATGAACTCATTTGTCTTTACCGTTTCCCCCTTCTATTTGAAGACATTTTCCAGTCGTACTGCCCATTGACATTTATTAGTAAAACCTTGTTGCCAGGGAGGCTTATCCCTGGGAGTCATGTCCCATGTTGGGGGGAAGGTAATGCATTCATATGCTGAGTTTGGCTTAGAGAGAGGCCACATTTAAGTAACAAGGAGGTTCTCTAGAGCCAACTCTTAGGCACCCCTTAACACTAGGCTATTTCAATTTCAGCAGCAATGACTCATAAGGCTAGTCATCAATAACAAGGGCCCATCAATGCATCATCCTCCTTTGCCAGATACTGCCCCTCCACTCAGGGGAATGTTGCTACTCTTCTGGAAAATATGGCAGAGCTCACCAAGATGGGAATTCAGTGTTCTCCCATTTACTGAGTAATATTTCACCCCATGACCATGTCCCATGAGCATTTGAACAATTATGTATGCCTTTTATGTATGTTCAGGTGGACTTCCTCCCATGAACCCCCAACCTTGACACCACCCCATCCAATTATCCTCTCCCATCCCCATTGTGACCCTTCTGTGATCCATAGCCTCTTCACAGGTGAAGCCATCACAATAGGCAATTGCAATGAATAGGAAAAAAAAATAATGGTCTTTAAATGTAAGAGTTAAAATATAGGAGAACTTGAAAGTAAAGAAAGTTTTAGAAAATTTAAAAAAATTGAAAAAGGAAAACAAGATTTTATTACAGGATTGGGCTATTCAAAAAAGGTTAAAAAAATATATATATGTATAATTTTTTCCCCCGATTGTGCCTGGTCGGTGCAAAATCTGGCATCCAGTCTGTTTCATGTTACCTTCCTCTTCTCACTCTTAAGCAGCCCTCCTTTTATCATTTACTTTTCAAAGAAGTTTTGGGTCAAAGCAGAGTCACACACAGAATACAAGACAATCTCATATACTCAACCTCCTCCTCCATTACCCCCCATACCAAAACCTTTTTGTATGTGGGTGACACCACCAACTTAACTGACAAACAGATAGTGAAACATAGTTCCCCAACATTGTCATCAGTCCACATCAAGGTCCACATTTTAGATTATACACTTTTATAAATTTTGATTCCTGTCAGCCTGTCCCATATCCACCACTGCAAGGCAGTGGAAAACACTTCCCTGGACCACCAAACGCCCTATATTTGATCCACCCCATACCTCCCCACCACCTCTGGGCCCACATCGCCCCATGGCTCAACTCCCTGGATGACAAGATTCACAGATTCACGCCACAGAGTGTCCTGGCTCACCGGTTCATTCCTCACTGTGAACCATCCCTAACAACGTCATTTAAATGCAAGAGTCAAAACATAGGAGAACTTGAAAAATAAATAATAATTTTAAAAAAAGAGGAAAAATTTATATAAATAAACAAAATAAAATACATAAAAATAAAAATAATAGAAAAAAGAAAACTAGACATTGCCAGCGGACAGGACTATTCAAAATATGTGAAAAAAAAACAGTAAGATCTACAAGTATACAAAAAATTTTTTTTTCTGATTTTGCCTTGTTGGTGCAATCTCTGGTGTCCAGTCTGTTTTGTGGGACCTTCCACTTCTCACTCTCAAGCATCCCACCTTTTTACATTTAATATTCAAGGAAATTTTAGGTCACAGCAGAGTCACACGCAGACTATAAGACAATGTCATGTATTCAACCTCCTCCTCCATTCCCCTCCTTACCAAAACCTTTTCGTATGTGGATGACAGCACCAACATAACTGACAAACAGATATTGAAATGTAGTTCCCCAACATTATCACTGGTCCACATCAAGGTCCACATTTTAGTTTGTATACTTTTATAAATTTTGATGACTTTCAGCCTGTCCCATGTCTACCACTGCAAGGAAATGGAAAACACTTCCACAGGCCACCAAGCCCCTCATTTAATCCACCCCATCCCTCCCCACCACCCCAGGGCCCAAAATGTCCCCTCAGCTTGAATCTCCAGACCACAGGATTCACAGATTCACGCCACAGAGTGACCTGATTCACTGGTTCATTCCCCACCGGAAACCATCCCTGCTCCCATGTCACCTCCCTGTCTATTTCTGAGTGAAACAGACCTACAAAAATAGGGAGCCAATCTCCCTACCCCCACCATGCAGGTTCTCTGCCCACAGACACACTACAAGGCTACAGAAAGAACACTCCCACACATCCCTGAGGCCCCCACCCAAATACACCCCTCTGAATGCCCCAAACCTTCACCCCCAATCTGTGACACCTCCCCTCCACCCTGCGACAGAGGCACTCCCACCACTTCTGTCTCAACCCCTCAGCTACACATCCCAAGCATTCCTCTGGTCCCCCCTCCATCCCCCCAAAGCACCCTGAGCTCTCCAACCTTACTCTCCCAGTCCTCCCAGGCAACATCCCTGCACCACAAAACCCAGCAATATCACCACCCACCTGTCCTATTCCCCCAACACGGAACCACGCTCTATCACCTCACCACAGATTACATCCCTATGGATGATGTCCCACTACTTTTGCTTCTCTTTCTCTTTCTTTTAAAACTATTTTTCAGATCCTAGTTCTCAGGGATTACTCAGTTTCCTTTATTCATATCAGTGAGGTCATGTACACCTCATCCTTTAATGCCTGGCTTGCTTCACTCAACAGAAGGTCTTCAAGATTCATCCATGTTTTCCCTTGTGTTAGCACTTTGTTCTTTCTTTCTGCTGAGTAGTATTCCATTGTAGGTATGTACCATATTTTGTTTATCCATTCATCTGTTGTCAGGCACCTGGGTTGATTCCAAATTATGGCAATTGTGAACAATGCTGCTATGAACATTGGTGTACATATATTTGTTCGCGTCTTTGCTTTCAATTCTTCTGGGTATATACCCAGCAGTGGAATCATTGGATCATATGGAAGATCTATATTTAATTATTTGAGGAACCACCATATTGTCCTCCACAGTGGCTGTACCAATCCACAATCCCACCAGCAGTGGATGAGGGTACCCGATCTTCCACATCCCCTCCAACATTTATAGTCAGCAGTTTTTTTAATAGCCGCCATTTTAATGGGTGTTAGATGTTATCTCATTGTAGTTTTGATTTGCATTTCTCTTATAGCTAGAGATGCCGAGCATTATTTCATGTGCCGTTTAGCCATTTGTATTTCTTCCTTGGAGAATTGTCTTTTCAGGTGACTTGCCAATTTTTTAAATGGGCTGCTAGTCTTTTTATTTCCGAGGTTATGATCGCTTTATATAAGAAAGATATGAGGCTCCTATCAGATATATGGTTGCCAAATATTTTCTCCCATTGGGTAGGCTGCCTTTTTATTTTTTAATAACATCCTTTGAGGTGCAAAAGGTTTTAATTTTGAGGAAATCCCATTTATCTATTTTTTCTTCTGCTGCTCGTGCCTTGGGTGTGAAGGCCTTGAAACCATTTCCTATTACATGATCCTGTAGATCTTTCCCTACATTATCCTCCAAGGTTTATATGGTCTTGGCTCTTATGTTTAGATCTTTCATCCACCTTTAGTTAATTTTCTTTTTTTTTTGTTTTTTTGTTTTTTGTTTGTTATTCAAAGATTTATTTATTGTATTACATATCACCCCTTCCCCCCGCTGCGGCAACGCGCCGAGACTAGTCACTGTGCAGGCGTGGCTTTCCCCACTTGTGGGCGGCTTCTGCTTCCATTCACGGCTGGCTTTCAGTTCGCGGGTGGCTGGCTGCGCTCCATTCGTGGGCTACCTGCCCTGCCCGTGGTGGCTTTTGCCCTGTCGGTGATAGTTTTATTTGCCCTGCCCATGGTGGCTCTGGCCCGCCCATGGTGGCTTGCCATTCTCAAGGTGGTCTGCCTGCTAGGGGAGGTCACCAGGAACTGAACCCGGGGCCTCCCATGTGGTATGCCGGTGCCCTATCCACTGGGCTATCGAGCCGGCCCCCTAGTTAATTTTCATATAGTGTGTGAGATGGTGTTCCTCTCTCATTCTCTTGCATATGGCTATCCAGTTCTCCATGCACGATTTGTTGAAGAGGCCATTCTCTCCCTACTGAGTGTGCTTGGTGGCCTTGTCAAATATCAGGTGACTGTATATGCAAGAATCTATATCGGAACTCTCAATTCGGTTCTACTGGTCAATATGTCTATCCTTGTGCCAGTACCATGCAGTTTTTACCACTGTAGCTTTGTAGTATGTTTTGAAGTCAGGTAGGGTGATACCACCAATTTCCTTTTTCTTTTTCAATATATCTTTGGCAATTCGGGGCCTCTTACCTTTCCAAATAAATTTTGTAGTTAGTTTTTCCAATTCCTTAAAAAATACAGTGTTAATTTTTATTGTGATTGCATTAAATCTGTAGATTAGCTTTGGGAGGATAGACATTTTGATGATATTTAGTTTTCCTATCCATGAACAGGGAATATTTTTCCATTTATTTAAGTCTTCTTTGATTTCCTTCAACAGTGTTGTGTAGTTTTCTGCATATAAGTCCTTTCCATCTTTAGTTAAATTTATTTCTAGGTATTTGATTCTTTTTGTTACTATTATAAATGGTATTTTTTCTTGATTTCCTCCCCAGATTGTTCATTGTTGGTGTACAGAAATGCTACTGATTTTTCAGCATTTATCTTATAGCCTGCAACATCACTGAAGTCCTTTATGACTTTTAGCAGCTTACTTGTAGATTTCTTGGGGCTTTCTAAGTATAGGATCATGTCATCTGCAAATAATGAAATTTTTACTTCTTTTCCAATTTGGATGCCTTTTATATCTTATTCTTGCCTTAGTGCTTGAGCATGTACTTCTAGGATAATGTTAAATAAGAGTGGTGATACTGGGCATCCTTGTCTTGTTCCTGATCTCAGAGGGAAGGCTCTTAGGATTTCCCCATTGAAGATGATGTTAGCTTTGGGTTTTTCATAAATCGCTTTTATCATGTTCAGAAAGTTTCCTTCTGCCACCCTGTAACCTGTGAACATATTAAATTGTTTCATATAGCTAGACTTTCTGTTTTCTCAGCTAGTAGCAAAATTGAGCATGGAATATTAAGGTATTAAGTCATGGGGACTCCTACAATTTAATAACACAAGAAATGCCAGCTGATAGCCTGAAAGAAAAGCAGGAAAGAATATAGAAATAATGAAAGTAAAGGCTCTGTGAAAATATTGGGTCAGGACTAATAAAATAAATATATGCCAAAGTTAACAGACTGGGTCAGTTCAGTTAA
>PVKH010048185.1:0-10222 GCA_004027955.1 Chaetophractus vellerosus | reverse complement strand
TCAGTTCGCGGGTGGCTGGCTGCGCTCCATTTGCGGGCGACCTGCCCTGCCCGTGGCGGCTTTTGCCTGTCCGTGGCAGTTTTTTGCCCTGCCCACACGGCTCTGGCCCGCCCATGGCGGCTTGCCATTCTCAAGGCAGTCTGCCCGCTAGGAGAGGTCCCCAGGAACTGAACCCGGGGCCTCCCATGTGGTATGCCGGAGCCCTATCCACTGGGCTATCCAGCCGGCCCCGACAGTTTCAAACTTTAGCTGTTCTTAGAATTACACTTTAGCTAGCCGAATTTACTAATCAATAGCTGAAATCGGTGGCCAGCCATCTCTTCCTCCCCCATTTTTGGGCAATGGAGCTTCCAACCCCAGCCACAGAATAGCTTCTGAGGCGGTTTGTGCAGCCAGTGGAGGATAGGCACTGGCCTCCGTGGCTTGGAGTGCTCTACTCAGGAATCTTCACTGCAGATGGGCAGTCTCCTCCTTTCATTCTTTCAAGGATATTGCAGGATGCTCTTCTGATCTCCTGCCCACCACCCCCAAACAGGTGCTTTAGACAGCTCTGTTTAGATTACTAACTGCCCCGTGGGACAAGCTGACTCTTGGAATGCCCTACTCAGCCGCCATCTTGCCCCTCATCTCCTGGTGACAATTTTTTAACAAGTAATTTTTTCAGTAAGTAATCTTCCAAAGTAACAAGTAGATGGCATTGTATCACCATTCTTAAGGCAAAATGGTAAAATTCTAGAAACAAGTGTTACCCAGAATTTTTTACCTTGAATTAGGCAGGTGAGTAAGTAGATTTATTTTAATTAAACAGTCTGAAAGGATTGTGATTCAAGGAAATAATACAACCTGTGATTTTCTTTAAGTAATTATTGTGTCACAAAATAATAACAAAAATAAAATAATAAACAAGAGAAGTAAAGCAATTAATGTGAAAATAAAATGTCTTGAATTGTTTTGCATTTAATAGTATAATAAAAACATTGTCTATTCAACAGTTTTTGAAAGAGAAAATTGATAGTTTATCATGATGGTTCTTCAATAATTATAATGCCATTATAGTGATGACAACAATGATGATCATGATAGCTCTTTAAATTTGTATGCCGCTTGTTAAATTTTCAGCCCATTAGCTCT
Organism: Chaetophractus vellerosus; assembly: GCA_004027955.1. Classification (NCBI taxonomy): domain Eukaryota; kingdom Metazoa; phylum Chordata; class Mammalia; order Cingulata; family Chlamyphoridae; genus Chaetophractus; species Chaetophractus vellerosus. The sequence goes on along the minus strand of PVKH010048185.1, from coordinate 9,091 downwards.
GCATTATCTAATTTCAGAAGTGTGTTTAGTTGCATTAAACGCATTGAAATCTTTAGAAAAATGTGTGATTCTGTGGGGCCTGGAAGAGGAGGCCGTCAATTAAAGGCTTTATTATGCAGTTTGTTTTCTTCAGTTCTGTTGTTCATAAGATCACTTAATCGGAATAAAAATCACGTATACAGGCAGGGCTGATACAGTCATGTGAAACCTTTTGTTCGTTTCCTGGAAACACTAATGCTGCCACCACTTACTCCTCATTTCTTGTGAATATTTATATGGTAGCACCTCTGCCACAGATGTCATGGAAATTTGATCTACCCATGTCTAGCTGTGACCTCACATTGCTTACATCTGCCTTCCAAGTCTTTCCTGGACACTTCTAATTGTTGGAAGGAACATCAGCTTGACCTCCTCTGCGGTACAGGCATGTAAGAAGTGGTGGGAGTAGGTGCCAAAGTACAGTAACTGCCACACCAAGAAATATGCTTGTGTGTTTATGATAAATATCTCTATGAAGAAAATTTTAAATGTTCTGTAATGATGCAAAAGTGAATGTAAACAAAGCAAAGATATACTGTATTATTATATAAGGACACAATATCATAAAGATGTAAATTCTATTTAAATTAATTTATACATTTAAAAGTGAGCATAGCAAATATTGAAAATATTTATTAAGTAGAGAAGATGACTCTAAGGTTCAAATGGAAAAAACAAGTTAGCAAGAATAGCCATAACATTTATGGATTAAAAAATGATTAATGAAGGGGAATTGGTTCTAACAAGTCATATGTTAGAGTTATAGTGAATTGCTTGATTAAAATAGTCTGGCAATATCAATGTATGTGAACACATTGATTAATAAAATGAAAGTCCAGGAAAAGATGCAAGTATATGTGGAATATCAATATATAATAAATGTGGGATAACAAATTAGTAGGGAAAAGATAAATTCTTCATAAATAATGTAGATAGACAAAAGGATAGACTTTTGTAAAAAAAAATCATTGGATCAGTAGATCCATCTTGTAGCAAAATATAGATGCAACAAATATTAAAAGTTAAAATACAAACATAAAAGTGTTAGTAGAAACTATGTATGCAGTAGTACAGATGGTCTTTTTAATTAGGGCATAAAATCCAGAATCCATAAAAGAAAAGATCCATAAATTTGAGTACCTAAAAATCAAATTTTCTCCACAGCAAAAAACTACCATGAACAAAGTCAAAAGTCATATAACAGGGAAGCAGATGTGACTCAAGTGATTGGGCTCCTGTCTACCATATAGAAAGTCCAGGATTTGATTCCTGGGGCCCCCTGGTGAAGGTAAGCTGCTCTGCACAGGAGTGCTGGCCTGAGCGGAGAGCTGGCACAGCAAGATGATGCAACAATAAAAGATACAGAGGAGAGACAATAAGAGACACAGCAGACCAGGGAGCTGAGGTGGCACAAGAGATTGAGCACCTCTCTCCCACTCTAGAAGGTCCCAGGATCGGTTCCCAGTGCTGCCTAAAGAGAAGACAAGCAGACACAGGGAATGGACACAGAGAACAGTCAGCGAGCCCAAAAACAATGTGTGTGTGTGTGGGAGTAATAAAAAAATAAACCAATCTTTTTTAAAAAGTCATACAACAAACAGAAAATTATTTGCATTTTATTTAAAAAACAAAGGGCAAATTTCCCTAATATGTAATATGGCCTTGTTTTTCCTTAATCAACCTGAAATTCTTGAACTGAACATGCCAACTTACCCACAAAACAATATAAGGAATGTTATCTGAATTTTAATAGAAATTTGCAAAAGTATAAATTTGGAGACATAAATGTCAATTAATAGGAGTCTATTTAAACAATTTGTGGTACATTTGTACAATGGAAAATCATATACCTATAGGAAAAGATAATGAACACTCCTGATGCCCTGATACTGAACAATTTCTTAAATAGATTATTATGTGAAAGAATTAAGATACAGGTCATTGTACATAGCATATCCTCATGAATGGAAAGAAAGGAAGAAAGGCTGGAAGACTGGAGAGAAGGAAGGAAGGGAGGCAGGGAGGGAGGGAATGAGGAAGAGAGGGGGGGATAGAGGGAGGAGAGAGGGGAGGGAACAAAAATGGACAAAATCTCTTGAATGAGAAATAAATAAGTGAGATCCCTGTTGGCTTCTGGAGAAGGGAACAGTTTTGCTAGGAGAGAGGATTAGGAAGGAGATTGTCACTCTATATCCCTTTGTATCTTTCAAATTTTGAATTGTGTGACTGTATTATCTATTAAAGAAACTTTAAACTATAAACATATAGTTATGTATGTGTTAAAAAAGTGACAACTTGAAATTCAAAAATAAGAGGCTCATAAAATAAGGTAGTCATAGGATATTTTAACTTTTTAAAATGTCTTTAAAACTGCAAGAAAGGAGAGTGTTAGATCTGTCAAAAACACAAGAACTCTGCAAAGTCAAAACAAAAGAATCTGTCTAAACCAAGACAGTATTTTTCATGTCATTTTTGAGAATCACTTCAGTTTGACAGGGTGATAATCCCACAGTAGGATGAACTGAGATGCAAACTCTCAACTATACTAAGTATAGCATATCAGTCCACTTCATTTCACAGCACATCACCTCTGTACTTTTAAATGACTTCTGACATGCTTCCTTTGTAAGACCTCAGTATTAAAACTTCTTGCTGAATTCTTTCATTTTTAACATTCTATTTCAAATGCATTCAATGTTTTTTCTCTCTTTTGATATTGAGGAAGTAATATGCAGTTGGATACAGTTAAGGCTCATTCCTTTTATGCAGTCTTGAAGTCTTCAAATAATCAAGTAGAACCAGACATACCTGTTATGACTATGGAATTTGAATTTCTGTGATAAAATGTATATGAAATCATATATATTTATGACACCAAATACCTTTCAAGCAACCAAGACATATTTATCATTTCAACTTTCCCAATATCTGTTTAAAACAGAAACATTGCTCTGTGAATGCATTCATTCACCCACTCATAACAGGAAGGCTTTCTGTTAAGTTTGAAACGAGACAAGATATCTCTTATCACCACTTCTATTTAAGTTCATACGGGAAGTCCTAACTAATGCAATAGGACAAGAAAAGGAAATGAAATGTATACAAGTTGGGAAAGAGGATATAAAAGTGTCTTTATTCACAGATGATTCATTGTTTATGTAGAAAGTCCCAATGAATCAACCCAAAACTCCTGTATCCAACTATAATTATAGGAAGGATGCAGAATATAAGGTTAATACACAAAACTTAGTTGGTTTCCTGTATGTAAGCAATGAGCAATTGGAATTTGAAATAAAAAATACAATACATTTTACATTAGCACCAAAAATGAAATATTAGGCATAAATCTAACAAATACATATAAGATCTATCTGAGGAAAACTACAAAACTCTGAAGAAATATATTAAAGAAGATTGAAGTAAATAGATATTCCATATTCATGGATAGGAACACTTAATATTATTAAGATGTCAGTTCTTCCCAATGTGATCCATAGATTCAGTTCAATTCCCATTAAAGTACCAGCAAGGAATTTTATGGATTTTGACAAACTGATTCTAATGTTTACATGGAGAGGCAAGGGACTTAGAATAGCTGAAACAATACTGAAGAAGAATAAATCTGAAGGACTAACACTACTCAACTTCAAGACATGATATATATCTACAGTGATCAACACAGTGGGGTAATGGTGAAATAATGGACCAACGGATCAATGGAACAGAACAGAGAGCCCAGAAGTAGGCCCATATGAACACTGTCAACTGATCTTTGGTAAGGAGACAAAGGCAATTCTATGGAGAGTATAATCTTTTCAACAAATGGTGCTGAGCAACTGGGCATCCACAATAAAAAGAATTATACTAGATAACACAGACATTACATCTTTCACAAAATTAACAAAGTGAATCATAGATCTAAATGTAAAATACAAAAATATACAACTTCTAAAAGATAAATGGGAGAAAATCCTAGGTGTTTTAGTTTGCCAAAGGGCTGCTGATTCAAAGTACCAGAAATGTGTTTGCTTTTATAAAGGGTATTTATTTGGGGTAAAAGTTTACAGTTTCAAGGCCATGAAAAGTCCAACTTAAGACACCTTAAGAGGTGCTTTCTCACTGAAGTCAGCTGCCACATGTTGAAGTAGGATGGCAGGTGTGGTCTCTGCCTTCTGCTCCAGACCGTAACATTGCCTAGAGCTCTGGTGAGGGCAATCAGGCACAGGGCTTGTCTCTTACCAGGCCTCTTCTCTCAGTCTCAGCTGCTCCACTTTCTTCCCAATTTCAGCTGCAAGCTATCAGGCAAATGGCTCATCTCTCCCTGGGTCCTCAGCTGTTTGAGCATCTCCTTTGAGTCACATAACAGGATAAAACATGGCAGAGCTCTCTTTTCTTACTGGACCCAGCAAGAGGGCAGAGACTCAACCTGAGTCACCCCTCACTGAGTTAGTCCAACTGAAAAAAAGGTCTCACACCTACAGGAATGGGCCAGCCTACACACATAATCTTTCTCCTTTTGGGATTCATAAAATAATTTCAAACTTCCACATTAGGTGGACTCGGTTTTGGTGAGGACTTTTTAGATACAATGCCAAATGTATTATTAATGAAAGGGAAAAATTGATAAGTTGGGCTTCAATGAAATAAAAAACTTCTGCTCTGCAAAACACACTGTTGAAAGAATGAAGAGAGAGGCCACAAAATTGGAGAAAGTATTTGCAAAAACACATATCTGGTAAAGAACTTGTATCCAAAATATAAAAAGAACTCTTAGAAGTAAACAATAAGAAAAAAACAACCCAATTATGGACAAAATATCTGAACAGAAACCTCACCAAAGAAGATATACAGATGGCAAATAGGCTTATTTTTTTTTTTTAAAGATTTATTTATTTTATTACATATCTCCCCTTCCCCCCGCTGCAGCGACGCGCCGAGATTGGATACTGCGCAGGCGCGGCTTTCCCCGCTTGTGGGCGGTCTCTGCGTCTGTTCACGGCCGGCTTTTCAGTTCACGGGTGGCTGGCTGCGTTCCATCCACCGGCGACCTGCCCTTCCCGTGGCGGCTCTTGCCATGTCCGTGGCAGCTTCTTGCCCTGCCGACGGCGGCTCCGGGCCGCCCATGGCGGCTTGCCATTCTCAAGGCGGTCTGCCCGCTAGGAGAGGTCCCCGGGAACCGAACCCAGGGCCTCCCATGTGGTACACCGGCGAGCTCTTTATCCACTGAGCTATCTAGCCGGGCCCGCAAATAGGCTTATGAGAAAAAAATGATGTTCAACAGTATATGTCATTGGAGAATTGCAAATTAAAAACAATGAGATACACTACACACTGTTAGACTGTCTAAAATTCAAAACACTGCCAACAGCAAATGCTGATGAAGATGTAGAGCAATAAGAACTCTTATTCATTGCTAGTGGGAATGCAAAATGGTACAGCCAATTTGGAAGACAGTCTGGCAATTTCTTACACAATAAATGTAGACTTACTATATGATCTAGTGATAGTGTGCCTAGATGCCCACATTTGTTGAAAACATAGGTCCACACTAAAACCTGCACACTAAAATTTATAGAAGATTTTTTCACAATTGCTAAAAACTTGGAAGCAACCAAGATGTCCTCCAATTGGTGTATGGGTGCACAAACTAATGTACGTCCATATAATGGACCATTATTCATCTATACCAAGAAATGAGCTATCAAGCCACGAAAAGAATGGAGGAAGTTTAAATACAAAATGCGAAGTGAAAGAAGCCCATCTTAAAATGCTACATAGTATATGATTTCAACTCTATGACATTCTGGAAAAAGCAAAACTATAGAGACAGTAAAATGATCAGTGATTGCCAGGGGTTCAGTGGAAGGGAAAGGGGCAGGAATATGTGGAACACAAAGCATATTTTTGTCAGTGTGATTAGTCTGCATGATACTGTAATGGTGGAAACGTGACATTATGTATTTGTCAAAAACCTATAGAACTGTACAATACAGGAAACTATGGACTTTGGTTAATGATAATATATCTGTATTGGCAGAACAACTGTAACAAATGTACCACACTTGTGCATGATGCTAGTGATAAGAGACACTATGGGAGGTGGATGGAGGAGGTTATAAGGGAACTCTGTATTTCTGCACAGGTTTCCCTGTAAACCTAAAACTGCTCTAAAAATAAAGCCTGTTACAAAAAAAAAAAGAATTAATAGAAGTCTTCCTGTCGGACAGTGAGGGGAGCATACTTTCAGAAGGTTGAGTAAAGATATCAGGTTATAAAAGTTCATGATTTGTTTGGAGAGTAGGAAATAATTAGGCCTGGCTATGAGCAAAGTTGTGGTCAGAACTAGGGAGTAATTGGAGATAAAGCAGGCAGATCTAGGAAGTACAAAGAAAGCCAGGGTCTCAGAAACAAAGTGAGATACACTGGACTTTCTCCTGTAGGCAAAAGAGTAGAAGAGACACAAAGTATGAATAAAAATCTTTATCAGAGTTTTACTGCATTTGAGAGAAATCCTCCTTTGTTGCTAAATGCATTTGATTCTTCTAAATATACTCGTCTGGAAGTAATCATACTAAACCAATCATTGGAATTGGCAATCAGACAGGAATGAGAGAAAAGGACAAAGTCTAAAGAAGGTGACCAGTATAACTTGGGCAAAGATAATTAAGCCTGGTTCTGTCAAGGTGTGGTTCCTGGAATCCTGAATTCTCTAGAAATCAATGCTGAAGGAAATGAAGATGAAAAACATGGAAATTTCATCAACAGATACCTTATATGTCTGCTGATTTATTACACAGATTTCTAGTAGAATTAGCCTGATGGGGATACTCCAAAAGTTGTTTGTGTTTTTGTGCACAGCAGTGGGACACTGCTCATGAATTATGCCAATAAAAGTTGAAATAAGGAATAGTATCAATGAAAAAGACACAGTGGATGTGCATGAACAAAGCTCTTCAGAGTTCCTGCCTTTCCTATAGTTTGGGTCATAAAACGAAAATTCAGCTAAATCATCCACCTCCTCCTCCTCAGTGGGCAATAATTTAAGGAAATTAAGGAAACTAGCGTTCTTCCATTACCTGCAACTCTTTGTGTACCAGGTGTGTGTTATGTGCATTTCCTTTTCACAGTAATCTTGTGAGGTAAGTCGTAAATTTCTGCTTTAGAGATGAAGAAATTGAGGTGCAGAGAGGTTAAGTAACTTGCCCAGTGAACAGGGGCAGGCTGTTCCCAGCTGTGATGGGAGTCCCTTACTGTCTGCCCACAGCACCTGCAAAGTGTCCTTTAACTTAAATGGACTCTCTAGGATCAAAACTCTGCTTTCTTCTTTCCAGTTGCGATTAGAAACATATTTTATATTGATTGACTTAGGTTTTTTTTTTAATTTAATGAAACAGAAAGCATAGCTAAATGTGCCTTAAAAAATTCCAACATTTAATCACCTTACACCAGAAGACTTCTTGAGGTAGACATTGTGTTGAGAGAAGAGCTTTGTAGTCACTCAGCTAATGTTGTCAAAGACCCAGCTCTTTTTTTTTTTAAGCTTAAAAATGCTTTTATTGTTTATGGATGCAAAATTTGGGGAAGAAAATGTAATTTTATAATTTCAAATTTCGTTCCACATTAAGATACTTGTTTTTCACAAACCCAAAATAAACAGGCGTCAGGATTTATTATTTTTTTTATTCAATAAAATTTTATTAAAGTAAAAAAAAGAAATATATTTATGTAGACACAATAAGATAAACATAATGTTCATCAAACCCCAACCTATGATTATAGGTCAGCTACAAGACACTGATGTCGTTATTTCCAGAACATGTTACTTTTTCAAGACTTTCAGTGGTCTGATGCAAATACAGACCTAGAAATATGAATATACTCTATCTAACAATTATCATGGCAAGATACAATGGACCAAAGCATCACTGCTTATAAAAACCTCTTTAATATTCCATATTATGTCTGAAGTACAGTAAAGACCCAGCTCTTTAATTATCATCTGATATACCAACCTCAGCGCGTTGACAACTCATTCTTAGATTTTTCCCCGCATGACCATATCCATCATCCCAGGCAGCTTATCTTCAGTCAACTAAGTTTGCAAGAAGAAGAGAGAGTTCTCTTTGCAGTTTTTGTTTGTTTGTTTGTTTGTTTTAAATAGAAATGAAAGTCTTTTTTCAGGAAACTCCAGTGGTCTCGCTGGATCATATGACTAACTTTAGACCAATTAATTATTAGAAAAGGGGAAGTGCATCACCAAGCTTGGCTTAGGCTAATCATGATTCACCCACCAGGGTTAGGCATTTTGCCAACCAAACAAAATTGCATCGTATTTTAAAGGAAAATGCCTGGGTAGGTGATTAGCAGTGTCTGCCATAAATAGCAATATCCAGGAAATTTCATCCTTATGACAGCTTTGATTCATGGTGTTTGGTTCCTACTTTACTTTTTGCAAATGAATAAAAGGCAAGTAGAGATTTTTTTTTACATTAAAAAAATCAATTTATTGAAGTATATCATTCCTACATGAACATACATAAACTATAAGTGTTCAGTAAACATCGTGAACTTACAAAACAAACGCATAACATCATACAGGGCTCCCACACATCACCTCCCACAAACATCCTGCATTGTTGTGAAACATTTGTTAACAAATCATGAAAGAGCATCATCAAAATATTACTAATAACTATAGTCTATATCTTCCTCCCCATACATTTTTCAAGGATTTATTTATTTATTTATTTTTATCCATTTTTACCCCACCCCCCCATATTTGCTACTTGTGTGTCCATTCGCTGGGCAACTCTCTGTGTCTGTTTCCTGCCTTCTCTTCTCACCCTTCTCTTCCTGTCTTCCCTGGGATTCGATTCTCGGAATTTCCGATATGCGAAAGAGGCGTCCTACTGCCTGCGCCAACTCAGTTCCTTGTTTTTCAGTGCGTCTCGTCTTGGCTCTCCCTTGTGTCACCCTCCTGTTATGTCATCATGTTGTTGCGTGGCTCGTGGGGCTTGGCGGCTCACCTGTGGACGGGGCCTGGCAGTGCACC